>CABHPP010136328.1:0-25511 GCA_902168425.1 Peromyscus attwateri | reverse complement strand
GAGAGAGAGAGAGAGAGAGAGAGAGAGAGAGAGAGAGAGAGAGAGAGAGAGAGAATATGCTCCTGTGAAAGGAATCTCATAGAGAGATGATCTGGAGAATTCTCTTCAGAGATCAGTCTTTATCTCTGGACAAAAATCCCCTGAAGTATCTCATAGGTATCTCCAGAACATTGGAAAGTTCTGACTCTATAGCCTTTCAGGAGTGGCAGGGGATTTCACAACTTGTGATTCAGTTTATTCTCACATACATGACAAGGACTGTGGTGTAGTCAGACACCCTAAATTGAGAGCTGTAAAGTCACAGCGCAACATGCTCCTTAACTCTCTGTCCCAGAGAAAGCCTCGGGAAGGCGTGGCCTGATTCCAGCTATGATATCAGGCCGAAAGACATCCGTTCTAACGAATTTCTTACTGGTTCATTGAAGCTACTACTCTTTTTAAAAACCAAATTATTTTTAAACTGACCCATAGAAACATAGTAATTGTATATTAATGAGGTACCATGAGGTATTATGCTATGTGTATACATTTTGTAGCCTTCACTTCAGGGTCAGCAAGCATACATCCGTTAAGTGTTCTGAGGCCTACAGCCTGCAATTGGTATCTACAGTCCCCTTGTTGTGTAACAACACAACAGAACATCTCGCTCCTATCTAACTGTACCTTAGGACCCACGGGTCAACCTTTCTTCCACTTTCCCTCCTCTTCACTTTAGCCTTTGATAACATCCATTCCCTCTCCACACTCAACTGTCGGAGATTTCACATCTAACTGAGATCATGCGGTTTTAATTGTTCCGTGCCTGGCTTATCTCAGTTGACTCAGTGATCTCCAGTTTCATCCCATGTCATCCCAGGCTTTTGTTTTATTCACCTTTGACAAGCGGTTGCTCCAATCCCTTAAAAGTTTTGAGCAGCTTTACATCCATCCATGCATGATGAAAACCAAAGGTCTCAGTCCCTGAAATGGAAGGTGGAATGAAGTCTGGCAGCCTCTCTCTCTCTCTCTCTCTCTCTCTCTCTCTCTCTCTCTCTCTCTCTCTCTCTCTCTTCTCCTTCCCCCCTCTTTCTCTCTCTCCCTGCCTCCCCTTCCTCTCCCTCCTCCTCTGTAACAGAGGAAGTCTGCTTGGAGACACAGAACACAGTAAACAGTGGGTAAATAAAGGAAAGCAGGCAGAGGAACACACAGGAAGCCTAGCCACAAATCCTCTCAGGCTACGTGGACATGAAACCACATTCTGCAGCTTGTGTTTCTTGCTCATTCCTGTCTGCTTTACCATGGATAGCAAAAAATATAACAAAAATAGAATAGGGTCTGAGAATGAATTTCCTGGTTGTGCTAGCTAGTTTTATGTCAACTTGACACAAGTCAGAATTATCAGAGAGGAGGGAGCCATAACTGAGAAAATGTCTCCACAAGATTGGGCTGTAGGCAAGTCTGTAAGGCATTTTCTTAATTAATGAATGTTGTGCTAGGGCCCAGTCTGGGCTGGTGGTTCTGGGTCCTATAAGAAAGCAGGCTGAGCAAGCCATGAGGAACAAGCCTGTAAGCAGCACCTCTCCATGCCCTCTACATTAACGCCTTCCTTCAGGATCCTGCTCTGTTTGAGGTCTTGTCCTGACTTCCTTCAATAATCAACAGCAATGTGGAATCCAAATAAACCTTTTCCTCCTCAACTTGCTTTTGGTCAGGGTGTTTTATCACAGACATAGTAATGGTAACTAAGACACTTACATTGGGTCCACGCTTTCCAGATGTATAACCCTGGTCATGATTCTTAATATTGGGCCTCATTTCTATCACTTAGAAAGAAGAGACAGTAGTAATACCTAAATAAACACAGTAGTAAATGAAATAGGAAGTGCTCAGTAAATAATTGTTATCACTGTTACTTCAGCTGGCCCTTAACTGAGTCATCTTCATTAAAGATTTTGAAAGGCAGTATCCATATTTTTTATGAATGACCATGATGAGATCCCATCATGGTGTTGAACGAACACCCTTTCATTATGATAAACCTCACTGAAGAGAGTTTTCTGTCAGTTTCCTATGTGGAAAGACTGTTGGGATATTGATGTTATCATCTTTTGTAACAAAGTTAATTTTATGGACAGAAAAAAAAAAGGCAGAAGATGGCCTAAACAAAAAGAGGAGTCATTTCAAAGTTACATTCTCTCTAAGGAAAGCAGCTGATGAGTAAACACAGGCTGCTTCAGGGTTCCTTTCATTGTGTGCTATTGAAGGCAGAGGGCTGGGTGCAGTGGTCCACATCTGTAATTTCAGCATTCCGGAGGCTGAGGCTGGAGGATTGTGTGTTTGATGTCAGCTTGATCTTTTCGATGGTGAGACACTGTCTGAAAGGGAAAAAAAAAAAAAGAATGAAGGCTGAAAAAACTTCGTCAGCAGGCTAGTTGAAACTGGCCTGGCCAGTTGGAAAGTTGGTTATCTCTCTAAGGCTGACTTATCTGGGAAGGTCTGATGACTGCCATTGTTTCAGGTTAGCGACTTGGAGTTGTGGCCTGTGACTTCATCTGGACTTTTAGCCCTGTCTATGGGAGAGCCTTAGTTAGTGCAGGTTAGTCCAGAACAATAGTCTTCCACACCGTGTTTATATTACTTAATCTTGTGTGTTTGTGTTTGTGTTTGTGCAGGGGAGGCTGAGGGTGCACACCCATGGGGAAGTCAGGAGACAGCTTGTAGGCGTCCATTCTCAGCTCCTCGGGACTGGGAGTCTTGGGCTGTCAGGCATGATGGCAGGGCATCTTTAATCCCTGAGCCATCTTAGCCACTCAAGGTGTGTTTGGTTTGTTTGTTGCTTTTTTTTTTCCTGGAAATTAAACTCAGGGTGTCACTCATGCTAGACAAGCTCTGCCATTAAGTTATAGTCTCCTAGTATTTCCCCCATCTCCAACTTTAATCCCGGTCCCCAGCTTTCAAAAATCCTTATACTCCTAGACACTGTAGCCATACCAAAAGCCCCTATCTGTTTAACACCTCTAAATTCTATTCAACTTCTTGTGCTATCACTACCAGAGCACTCCCCCATCTGTTCTGGAAGGTTCTAGGTCCTAGCTGATAGGACATTCCCCTTTACACCATGCTAACAGATTTCTTGGTGGCTTTGGCTGGCACACATATAACATTTAGCAGTTTTCCTCGTCTTACTCTTCTGTTCATTTGACCTGTTCATTTGACCTACTCCTGATCATTCTGTAAGACTTGTTCGACTTGTCGCTACTACCATGGTTACTTGGGGAAACTCAAGTGCTCTTTGGGCCTTAGTCTCATTAAAAGAAATAGCTTAAAAATGGACTCAGAAGGAATTGCAAGGACAATTTTATTAAAGTTTGAGAAGAAAACACCAGAACAAGAAAAGAAAAAACAAAACAAACAAACAAACAGAAAAGGACAGGGAAGTTGAAAAACCTCAGCAGCTACTAGGAGGAAGGGGAGATGGAGAAAAAAAACATGCCCTTTAAGTTAGTCATAGAGGTCAAAAGAACAGGGAAAAAGCCCAAGAGCATCAGGGAAAGCCTGCTTAGGTGTGCTGAGCTCCAGATCCAGGCCAGAGGGTACCCACTTGCATGCTTTTGAGTCCCAGAGCAAAGGAGTACCCTAGTATAAGATATTTTATATCTAAGTTGTCCCTTTGTTTATCAGGGAGATTGGATCCAGGACCACTCTTCCATACACACACAACCTTAAATTTGCTGAAAATCAATTTCCCCTACATAAAATGGTGCATTATTAACCTACAACTTACACACATCCCTCTGTGTACCTTACAATCACCTGCAGATTACTGATGACACCCAATACAATGTAAATGTTATACAAATGGCTGTATTGTACTGTTTAGGGGATAATGATGAGGAAAAGTCACTTTGTGTTCAATACATGCACAGTGATTTTTTAGATATTTTGTGTACATAGTTGATTGGATTCATATCTGTAGAGCCCACAGATATGGAGGGCCAGTTGTGTATGAGGCCTGCAGAGTATTGTAAGTACATGCATTTTCCTTACGTTCTAAGGTCCACTGTGTTCTCTTACCTGGTAAGAATTAGTAAAACCCTCTTCTGGTAATTTGTTTAAGTACCTGAGTGGTCTACAAGACACATTAATTCCTCCTTTGGATACTAACCATAGCATCTGCTTGTTTTGACAAACAGCTCACTCATACGACTCTTGACAATTCCCAGCTTGCCACAGCACACAAAGAAAGGACAGACCCCTGTCTGCCCCCGTATCAGGGTTGGAGGATTGAGCTAAACCCCACTGAAGGAAACAGCTAAGAAACGGGTGAGATTGGGAGATAAGCACGTGCTGGGCTTGTGGACAGTATCAGGGACAGGTGGAGTTGGACTGTAGCCTGGAAGGTCAGATCTACACTGTGATAAATAGAGGCTGGGGTCAGATGAGGGGCAGTGGTGGTCAATGGACTCAAATCCTCAGGGACTCTTTGGATCAAGACAATGAAGACAGGAAACAGCTCTCTCAGCCCCTGCTCTGGTTTCCGGCGCACATCCTCTGCTGCTTTAGGAGACTGCACACGGGGGACTTTGAAGTGCTATTTTTGAAGAGTTCATTTCTGCTTTTCATTTGCTTTTCCTGGCAAAAGTGTTTTGCTATTTACTATCTCATTTTTAAGCCTGGTGTTTTTTGTTTTTTTATTATTTGTATTTCACAGAAGCTATGGAGCTTTGAACTGTCTACCAGCCTTAAGAGGAAGGTGAGCTCATTCTTGGCATGAGAGTTAGGTGGAGGCTTTTTTCTTATCTCAAACACACAGAGTCCTTTTCATCTGCGTTGACTTAATACTTCCCCCCTTTAAAGAGAACGGCCTTTTACAGGCATTAGCACTCATGGCTAATGTAGCCCATCCTCTGGGCTCATCATTCTCTGTGGATGATGGTGTAATTCACAGGGCAGCCTCTGGCAGATTACCCGAATCTTCAAGCTCTGAGCGTCTCCTTCTCTTTAATGTGTGTATTGAGATTGCTCAAGCCCCATCTCACTCGTTCCACTGCATTACAGCTCCAGATTTCTTCAGTGGTTCCCTAGCGTGGGTTTCAGAGACTCTACCACTTTCCCTCCCCTCCCCTCCCCTCTCTTCCTTTCCCTTCTTCCTTCTCCTGTCTGCCCTTCCTCCTTGCCCTCTTCTTTCATTTGTTTTCGTATGGTTTGTTTTATTTTTTGAGACAGAGTCTCACCACGTAGCCCTGGCTAGCCTGTAGCTCACTATGTGAAAAACTGAAATGATCTTCATTTTCTTGATGTTCAGAGGAAATTAAAGGATGCTTACCTATAAATAATTCCATTGACCTTCCCTTGGCTAGGTCCCTTGTAACTAACATTTTGACTATGTAGGAGAAGATATTATCTTTCTCAGGCTGGGTTTTGTGGCTCAGTGGTAGAGCACTGGCTTATTGAACATAAAACCCAGTACTCCAAATGTCAAATTCCTGGTTTCCAAGGTGTCATAAGGCTATCTCCAGTGCTGAGCAAGTTTTTACATGGATTTGAAGCACAGAATTTTGGTAATCCTGTAGACATTACTTATCAGGCTTCACTGTTTTATCTCTTAAGAAAATAAAGTGTCTAGCTCAAGTGTTTTTGTTTTGTTCTGATTTGTTTCTCCAAGCACAAGGTCTTGATTCAATCACACTTTGTTTCGAGGAGAACCACCCAAGCTGGCTCTCAGATAGTCTTCCCCAGCCCTGGATTTGGCCTTCGCTTCTAGACCATGTCCAAAGCCTGCATTTCACAACCAATCTGCCTACAGAGTCTCTCTGGAAAGCAAGCAGGAGCTTAGTCTTTAGACAGAATTGAGGAATTCTGTCTTTAGTTCTTTGAGAAGAGCAAGGTTGCTTCTGACTGTCCTTGGAAAATTTGGTCTTGTGAGACAACAGCTCTGAACATGTTTTCTTCCCTCATTGCTATTCCTTAAACCACTGAAAGATGTTTTAGCCTTTATCACGGTAATACTGTCAAATACAACTAACTCTCGCTGTTAGTGCCAAAACCACATTCTGAGCCTTGTGTGTATATTTTGGTTTTATGCTTTATACAAAGATCTCAAGCAGGACAGTGAGTAGAACTGGCAGTGCAGGGAGACTAGCTTTCTGTTGAGAAGGGGCCCAAGATGAACAGCCTCTGTCACACCTGTGTTTTGAGGCGAGTGAGACTGTTAGAAGGATGTTGACCCTGCTGATGGAATGCAAATGGGCATACATGAGTTGAGAAGGATTTTCCTCAATGTTACTTGTATAAGTAATACATGAACACTTTGACACTGCAGAATATTGAAAGGCTACTGATAAAATTAAAGTCTGTTAAACTTTTCTAGGGCAAAATACTAGGGCAAATCACAGGTTTTTGTTTTGTTTTATGACTCAATACCATGTGGCCCAGGCTGGTCCGGTACTGCTGAGGATGCCTTGAACTCCAGCCTCCACCTAACAAGTGTTGCCATTATAGGCATATGCCCCGATGCCCAACTCCACATGTATTATTTACTTATGTTACATTCTATTTCCTTATTATCACTTAAATCTTATATAATGATATATATATTTACTTACAAATACATATGAAAATATCTTTGATTTTTTAAAAAAATAGTTTATTAACATTATAGGCTATAAAACTTAATTTTTATATTTCAGGTAAAACTAGCAAATCTTATAATTCTATTATTAAGAGTATCAAAACTAACAATTGTGTGTAAAACCTTTTTAATTAATATTAAGTTTAATTCATAAGCATAGTGATCTAGATTTGTTTGTGTTAAATTGTGTTCATGAAACCAATAGTTCCTTTTTAAATTCTACATTTAGCAAACAATATTTTCCTGAGTAATTCAGTAACTCATGTATTAAATAAATTACATTTATTAAACAGACGATTATTAAATTCTTTGATGTTTATAGAGCAACACATTAATTTAAAATCACTGACCTCTGCTGTGGAATAATCCTCTTGTGTACTATAAAGATTTGTCACTTGAATTGGTTTAATAAAATGATTATTGGCCAGTAGCCAGGCAGGAAGTATAGGTGGGGCAACCAAACTAAAGATGATGAGAAGGAGAAGGGCAGAGTCAGGAGTTGCCACCAGACTCATTAGCATGGGTACTGCCACATGGCAGAGTGTGAATAAGGAATATGGGTTAACTTAAAATGTAAGAGCTAATTAGTAATAAGCCTGAGCTATTGGCCAAGCATTTACAATTAATATAAGCCTCAGAATATTTATTTGGGAACTGGCAGGCAGGAGAGAACTATTCATTTACAGACCTCAATAAAATATATGATAATACATTTAAAATTAAAACCAAAAGACTGTCATTCAAGTAAGGTACCATTCTACTGGACAAATCATACTGATTATTGGAATAGAATAGATGTCCAGTATTAAAAAATATTTATTTTTATTATTTTTAAAGTATGAGTCTGTGTATAGGTTTGTGTACATGAATGCAAGTACCTTTGGAGTTCAGAAAAAGAGTGTCAGATCTCCTGGAGCTAGAGTTACAGTCAGTTGTGAGCTACCTGATACGGGCGTTAGGAACAGAACCCAGAGCTTTGCAAGAGCAATGTGCTCTCTTAATCACTGAGCCATCTCTCCAGACCCAGATATCCAAATTTTAAACATAAAATTGTTGATAATACAATTTATTTACTGATATTTGCACACTTATTTCAGGTTTTCAATGATAAATGAAAAATAAGGTCATCACGTGATTTTTTAGGTTATTTTGCATTACTTAGGAAATGCTTGAGTCTGAAAAATGCTTGATTCTTTTCTCCCAACTAAACTTTTGATTTTTTAAAGTAAATGTATTATTATTATTATTAATAATCATTATTATTATTATTTATTTTTATTATTATGTGTATATGTATGTATGACACGTGTGACTATAGGTGCTTGCATGATAGTGTGAGCATATGGAGATTAGAAGACAGTTTTCTCATATGTGGATCCTAGCTTCTGATTCTTACATATGTGCATTTATGTGGGAGTGAGTGTGTGTAGAGGCCAGAAAACCAGAAAGGAGCCATGCAGGGAGGGGAAGGAGGTTTGTGGCGGGGTGTGGGGTAGTTAACAGAACACATGTGATATGAAAGTTGAAGTGGCAATACTGGTGGGTAGAAAATTTTTACTGGGGTTGGGGGTGAGGAGATGGGAGAGGAGTGGCTTGGAGAAGGGGGCAGCCAACACCAGGGAAGTCTGAGAAAGCTGTGAGTAAACCTGCTATTTTTGTGAGCTAATTTAAAAATGCTTGTTATAAGAGTTTGTATGGAAGCACTATGTATGGAAGAATAAAACACTCCTAGAAGCTGTCGATTATTAAATGAGAACACCAGCACTAAGGGTGGGCTACCTCCTTATGCATTGTTATCAGAGAATCTCTTCAGATCTCTATAACAATGAAGGCTACTGGTTGCTGATTAGACCTAGGTGGTTTGACTTTAATTCTAAAGACATCACATGCTTTGATTGTAGAACATAGAGATAAGAAGTTGGAACTGAGCTGGCAGGTTCCTCCATGCTACACAGGCTGGGTGGGTAATCATCAATAACAGCACACAGCTGTAGATTCTGTATTCTACACTACTGATCTGCCAGAAAAGATATACCCACTTGCTGCAGAATAATCCTTTTGTACACTGTGAAGACTTGTCACATATTGGTTTAATAAAGAAGTTGACTGACCAGTAGTTGAACAGGATAAGGTTAGGTGGGAGAGCCAAACTGAGAATGCTGGGAGAAAGAAGGGCAGGCTGGGGAGTCTCGAGCAGATGCAGAGAGAAGCAAAATGGGCATACTGTACTGAGAAAAGATACCAACCCATATGACAAATCATAGATAAGAAACATGGGTTAATTTAAATGTAAGAGTTAGCTAGTAACAAGCCTGAGCTATTGGCTGAATTTATAATTAATATAAGCCTCTGTTTTGGGACTTAGGACTTGTGGCCAGGAAAGAAAAGTCTGCCCACGCCCAGTGGTGCAATAGTGGCATGCTGTGGGATGGTCTTTCTGTATGCTGTGATATCTGTTGCTACTGTTGGTTAATAAAGAAGCTGTTTTGGCCTATGACAAGACAGGATGATAGCCAGGTGGGAAATCCAAATACAGGGAGAAGAGGGCAGAGTCAATGCAGATGTCAGCCCACTGTCCAAGGAGCAACATGTCAGCAGACCAGTAATGCCATGGCCGCAAGGCAAAACATAGATTAATAGAAATGGGTTAATTTAAGATAAAAGAGCTAGTTATCAGTAAGTCTGAGCCAAACAGTTTGTAATTAATATAAAGCCTCTGTGTGTTTACTTGGGACTGTGTGGCTGCGGGACACAGGAAAACTCCCAGCTACAGTGGGATAACTGGTGGTTTAAATGAGAAATGTCCCTCTGTAGCCACGGGTATTTGTTCCTTTGTGGGTGATGCTGTTTGAGGAGGTATATAGAAACTTCAGGAGGGACAGACTTGATGGAAGAGGCATGTCACTATGGAAAGACTTTGATAGTTGCATGGTCTAACTTCCAGTTTGCTCTTTGCTTCCTTGTATGATTGAGATGTGACTTCTTAGCTTCCTACACCTGCTACCTTGGCTTTACCGCCATTAGGGACATCCAGCCCTCCAGAATCATAAGCCAAGACAAACTCTTCCTTTGGTTGTCTTTGGACATGGTGTTTTATCTCAGTGACAGAAGAACAATTAGTATAGTAGCCAACTGCCTTCTGATCTGATTTGAGGCCTACTCAATAGGAAGGAGTGTGTACTGTAAAGTTGGTCAAAAGACTATCTTGGGAGGTCATAGGCACTAGGGGTAGCTAGTATTATTGTTAAATAGGCAAGTTGTGGCCCTCAAGGATGATTGTGGTTTCAAGGATGGAGCCTTTGGCTCATGTGGTTGCTGTCCAACTTTTGCAAAGCACATACTTGCATCTCTTAGCACACTATATCAATGAAACACAATAAAACCAACAGTTCTTTTCCAGGCTTGAGTGGCTAGTACCTGCAATCCCAGCCTCCCTGAGACTGAGGCGGGAGGTTTGCTGTAAGTTCAAAACTAGCCTGAGGACAGAGTGAGACCCTGTCTTGAAACAGAACAGCTAAAACAATTCTCTTAAACTTCATTAGTGTCCCAGATGACAAAGCTTCCAATGGATTCTTGACACCTTTCCCTGCCCATTCAGCTCCCAGTACTTTGGTTTCTCTGCTGTTGCCCACATTTTCTATCCTCTAAACATACCATTCCTCCATTTTCTTGCCCTGTTCTTCCCTGAGTGTTATGAAGCTTGCTTTTTCCCCTTATTCAGATCTCCATTCAGAAAGATCTGCCTATCAGAAAGGGAATCCCTAACCACCTGTGCAAAGACACAACGAACACTCTCATGTTCATTGCCCTCTCCCACCCCTCTATATGCTACTTTTTGTCCCAAACACCTGTTGCCTTATATTTTATTTTTGCATTGGTTCCATTTGTAAATTGCAGTGTCTACGATGGTAGAAACCTTGCACATTTTAGCACAGTAGGTGTTAAAGAGAATTTGGTACATGTAAGAGAGACTGAAGAAACGTTTTAAGTGAGCAGTGTGCTGGAGAAAATGCAGGCATGACCTGGCAGCCAGCCTCCTTGGCACACTGTGTTCCTAAGTGAGGAGCAGGGTACACCATGCTCCTGAAGTCAGAACACTGAATTCTGAGGTAGCCTAAGCAGCCAGTAGCTGGCCTGTGGTTGAATCTGCACTCTCCATGTCTCTAATGTGCTTGTTTGCATAGAGACCACGGTGGTGTGAGCGCTCGCTGTCCACTCTGAGGTAATGTGCTAACCAACCACAGTCATAGGTTTCCACTATATAAGTGGTTGCATATGTGCAATAAAGCAGGCACTGTTCCCTAAACCATCTCAGGAGTGTATCTCCACACCCTCTACCGATGCATGGGCTTTGCTGTCTTGGTGGGGGACCACCCCGGGAATGCAGGGATTTCCGAAGTCTGTTTCCACTTGTTCTATCAACTGCTCCCTGTGTGTTTATTCATCTATAATCAGTGCTCTTTCTCAAGATTCTGGGAGTTTCACCTGAGGGTTGGTGTGTACATTTTTATCTGTGATGCTATGTTGTCAACCTATGAAAGCTCATTTATTTCCCAGGTCCTTCTGAGGGTGGAGGGATACTAAGAGGGGACTGGCTTTCCAGAAGAGGCAGAATGGGCTCCTGGCTGGGGTGTGCTAGTCACTGGGATGGGTGTGTCCCACTAGTCCTGACATTGAGCATTACTCCAAGGCCCCAGTTCTTTCCAATAGAGGCCTCTGCACACATTACTGCTGTCCATAGAAGGGTGTCATGAGTGCTTCTTGCCACACACAGAGGGAAGCATGGAACACTTGACCTACTTGTTTATTCTCACTGCAAGAATAGCATGATGGTTCTTATTGCTTTGCCCTAAGGCTGCTCCTACTTAAGAAATATTGATAATTATTTTAATTGCATCTTTATTTAGACAAATAGAAATTTACTTCAGCTATCTTTCATCCATGCACACGGAACAGTGACTTTTTCCTAAAATAAAGTTTTTTTTGGCAGTAAGGTAAGATTTTCAAGAAGTCACTGGGCGGTGATGGCTCACGCCTTTAATCCCAGCACTTGGGAGGCAGAGCCAGGCGGATCTCTGTGAGTTCGAGGCCAGCCTGGGCTACCAAGCGAGTTCCAGGAAAGGCGCAAAGCTACACAGAGAAACCCTGTATAAAAAAACAAAAAAAAAAAAAAAAAGATTTTCAAGAAGTCACAAAATAGCACCACTGAGAATTCCGATATACTGTCTGTGAAAACCATGGTGGTCCAACACTATAAGCTGAGGTACGGAATCTTACAGATGCTTCCAGTGTTTATGTATACTCTTTTGGTTTTAAACGGCCTTATTGAGATAGGATTCATGTAGCATACGATTATGATGTACAATTCATATGCCATAAAATTGATGCATTAAAAAGTACAATTCAATTAATTTTAGTGCATTCACAGAGTGGTATGTTAACAGAATTGGAAACCATTTTAACACTTCCCCCCCAAAAAAGTGCTACTCACCTGTGATAACTCTTTTTTCTGCCCTGCCAACCCTCTGCAAACACAATTTCATTTTTGCCTCTATGGATTTTCCTATCTTTTTAACCATGGCAAAGCACATACAAGTACTTCATTCCTTTCATTGACAAGTAACATTTTGTTGTATCTTATACATTCTGCAGTACATCATCAGGTGGGCATGTAGGTGACTGTGTTGTTCCTACTTCTTAGCTTTTTTTGAATAATCCCAAGTAAACGTCTATGGAGGGACATTATAAAATGTCTCATGGTTCAATTTAGATTCAATTTAATGTTACTGTGACAGAGACACAGGATTATCTCGCCCCACAAATAAAGCATCCATCTGCCCCTTAATAGTCATTTACATTCCCACAGACTAACTCCACCAACCACTGAGCCATTCCCTGTCAATTCAGTTTGTCACTTTGAAATGCTTAACATATGGAATTAAACAGCACCCAACCCCTTTGAGATGAACTTTCATTCTCTATGATAGTCTTGAGATCCATCTAAGATGACATCTACATCTGAAATTTGCCTCTATTTACTACTGAGAAGCACTCCGCAGTACGGACATATCTGTGTTTATTCACACAAAGAAGGGCACTGGGATGGGTGCCAGTTTTAAATGGTGACAAAGAGAGCTACTGGGAACAGTCCTTTACTGGTCCCTGTATAACTGTTTTCAGCTCAGTGACATGAACCCTGGGAAGAACTCTGTAATTATTTGTTAAATGTTTGGTTTTTCCAAAACCAACAAAGCTGTTCATCATAGCTTTTCGGGTTTAAGATCAGGTTTCTTCCTGTCCTTTCCAGTGCTCGGTTCTCTGGGTAATTCTGAACTATTCGAAAGGGAGTATTGCCCTAGTTCATTCCTTCATGACTTCCTTGTTGTTTATTAGTTTTTTAACACAGGATGGTATCATGTAGCCATGGCTAGTCTGGTGCTCACTGTGGAGCTCAGGTTGATTTCAACTCTCAGCAATCCCTCTGCCTCAGCCTCCCAGGGTTGAGACTTCCAGCAAGCACCACAACACCTACCTCTTATTTACACATTGGATGACTAATTGTTTTAGTTTTCCATTATCGTCATGATAAATAAGACTACACAAATTTGCTAGGTCAGGTAAGAAGTCTAGTACAGGTCTCCTGGTATTAACGACTGTCGGCAGCCTGTCCTTTCTGGGGTTCCCTGTGGGAGGGAACCTACTTACTCTCCCTTCTCAACTTCTTCAGCCACTCCCTGCCTTGTGCCCACTCACAAAACCTATAAGGTTGATTTCTCTGACTATTGTGTTGTCACAGACTCCTGACTGCAGCCAGGCACACTTGTCACCTTCTAAGAATTCATTTAGTGAAACTGGACTTCCCCATGGACAATCCAGGAACTCTCCTCATGTTAAAGTCCTTAATATCAGTCACACAGTATCACTTTTGCCAGTAAGAAAGCACATTCACAGCCTTCAGAGATTTGTACGTGGGTGATTGTTCTACTCACCATGCAGATATTGTTGAATACTCTATTAGTTACGGTTCTCAAGAGGAAGGCAACTGATAGAATGTGTGTGTGTGTGTGTGTGTGTGTGTGTGTGTGTGTGTGTGTGTGTATACATACACATACATACTCAGGTTGTAGGCTGCAGCCCAAGCAATCCATCAATGGCTGTCTCCTGACTAGAAGCAAGGACCCAGTGGTTTTTCAGTTCATGGGACTGGATATCAGCCATTCTAATCAGGTCTAGAGTCCCAGGGAAGTCCTGAGAGCTGTCTGTCTTTAGCCTATGTTGGAATCCCAAAGAAGTAGGATCTCGTACCAGTGAAGACATGCTCCAGCATCGGGTACATGAACTTGACAGTGAGAATGAGAGCAAGCAGACAAAACCCAAAAGCTTCATTCTTTCACGTCCTTTTATGTGGACTCCTGCTGTGGGATGTTCTGTATGTTAAATGTGTTGCTCTGATTGGTTAATAAATAAAACACTGATTGGCCAGTAGCCAGGCAGGAAGTATAGGTGGAACAAGGAGAGAAGAGAATTCTGTGAAGTGGAAGGCTGAGACAGAGAGACACTGCCAGCCGCCATGATGAGAAGCAGATGTTAAGATATCGGTAAGCCACGAGCCACGTGGCAACTTATAGAGTAATAGAAATGGGTTAATTTAAGATATAGGAACTCTTAGCAAGAAGCCTGCCATGGCCATACAGTTTGTAAATAATGTAAGTCTCTGTGTGTTCACTTGGTTGGGTCTGAGCGGCTGCAGGACTGGTGGGTGAGAGAGATTTGTCCTGACCATGGGCCAGGCAAGACTGGAGAAAACTCCAGCTACAGGCTGCCACCAGAAGGTGTGACCTACACTTAATGTGAGTGCACACTTCAAATGATGAGGCCGAGAAAATCCTTCACAAGCATTCCCAGATGCTTAGATTTTAACCGATTCCAGATGTAGTCAAGTTGACAGCCAAGATTAGACATCACAAGTATCTTTCTGTGTACTCATGTACCAGTCACATCCAACTTTGGTAAAGTTTCTCTTCAGATCTTTTATGTGTTAGAAATTGGCTTATTTGGTTGCTGATGAGTTTAGCAAGTCACTCATTTTGGATATGTGAGTAATGGGTTTTCTCTGTTTTATTAACTGTATGATTAACAAACATTCATCCCTAGTCTCTGTCTTGTTTGCTTTAATGACAGGGTGTCCTGAAGAGCAAGTATCTTCGATTTAAAATAACTATGATTCACTGGCTGTTCCCTTTTAGAATTTATGTCTAAGCATTGTTTACCCTAGATCATAGATTCTCTCCTATATTTTCTTCTAAAAGAATAGTTACATTTTACACTCAAATTATAATCTATTTGTATAGGATAACACTAGTGTTTTCAGGCGTTCATGTCTTCAGGGCTTTCTGAGAAAAATTTACCCCAGTTTGACCTAAGCCTAAGCTTTTTGCTATAGTAAATTCCCTCTATGTATTGCTCTAGTTACACCATGCAGATTTGAATGACATGGAGCTACTATACACTTTGCTTAGTCTCCGTCAGGAGATAATTTTAGCAAATTATAGTAAAAATACCACTCTTAGGATTTTGACATTGATAAAAATTTAATTTTATTGATTTCCCCATTTATGTGTTTGCTTGTGTGCATATATGTATTAAATAATGTTGCTGCTTTGAAGGTTTCCATATCTACCAGCACAGTCAACACACTAATGAGCTTCAACAAAGTCACAGATCCCTTGTGCTGCCAAGCATAACCACATCCACCTTCCGTTTAGCCTCTGTGACCCTCTAACCCTAAGAATCCTAAAATACTGTCTTTTCAAAACATTATGAGTCAGACAACATGCTATACAATTGAGGGGATTGCTTTTCTGTTAATTGTTGCTTAGCATAACTCTTTGAGGATACCTACAAGTTACTGTACCTGTCTGTAGTTTGCAGTTCTGTTCTTTTTGCTGTTGCCTGTGATTGGTCTGCAGGTACGTACACACACACACACACACATACACACACACACACACACACACACACGGGGGGGGGGGGCACGAGGGGAGGTGGGAGAGAGGCAGAGACAGACAGACAGAGACAGAGAGATAGAGATGCATATGCATACGGAAAAGTTTTTAATTTTTTTAAAGAAAGAAACTGAAAACTATTTCCTGAAGTACTGTTACCACATTATATTCTTACCAAAGATGTATGAGACTATAGTTTTTCTTCATCATCACCCATATTTGGAATTATTACTGTATTTTAGAAACATTTATCCATTCTGAAAATTAAGCAATTACATCCCATTGTGGTTTTCCTGATATTCACATACTAAATTTCTATTTTGCTCAGTTTATTTTGAAAAGGTTTCCTTGAGACCACCTCCATTTGGAAGTATATTGTTTAATTCACAAGTGTTAGAAGATTTCTTTCTGATATTTGATTCTACCATGACCAAAGAACATGATTCTTAGGATCCCAATCACTTTGATTTTACTAAATTTTAGTATCTACCTCATGGTATGATCTCTGGTGGACTTTCTATGCACTATTTTAAATGTACTTTTATTAGTCCTTTGAAAATTACGTACAATGTGTTTTGACCACATTCACACCCCACTCCTCCCACTAACTCCTCCCACTAACTCCTCCCAGGCCTGCCTCTCACATATTCACCCCTCTCAATTCCTGTCTTGTTTTTTTAATGACCCACAAAGCCGATTTGCTTTACCTACACGAGTTGCCATTCACTGGAACATGGTCAGCCTATGAGAGGACACACTCTTTTTTGTTTGTTTGTAAACAGTTTATTCTGATTATGGTTTCCCCTCCTCAAACTCTTTTAAGATCCTCCCCTCTTCCCCTCCCATCTGCCAATAAACCTTTTGCATCTCTCCTTAGAAAACAATCAGACATCTAAAGAATAGTAATAAAATAAGATAAAATAACACACACACACACACACACACACACAAATCAGAATAGAACATCATTAACAAACAGACAAAAGAAAAAGAGCCAAAGGAAAAAAGCACGAGAAACACATATAGAGACACACCTGTTCACACATACAGGAATTCAATAAGAACCCGAAGCTGAAAGCCAGGTTTCATAATTAAAGGACTTACAAGGTTAAAAAAAAAAAAAAAAAAACAAAAAAAACAAAAAAAACAACCAAAAAAACCTGCCAGGTGGTGGTGGCGCACGCCTTTAATTTCAGCACTTGGGAGGCAGAGGCAGGAGGATCTCTGTGAGTTCGAGGCCAGCCTGGGCTACAAAGTGAGTTCCAGGAAAGGCACCAAAGCTACATAGAGAAACCCTGTCTCAAAAAACAAAAACAAAAACAAAAAAAACCCTGAAGAAACATGAAACAAAGACTTTCCAAGAATGCTTTTCTGATAATGACTGAGCAAGGCATTGATTTATGAATAGAACAGAATGCTACTAGGAGTCATATTATTGCTACTTTTTCTGGTTTTTGGTTTTTAGACCAGTAGTATGGCCTATCTGGTCTCAGGTTCTTGGCTACCCAAGCAGTGTCAGGGATGGGCTCCATCTCATGGAGTAGTCCTTAAATCAAATCATAGTTTGGTTGGTTACTTCCATAAGCTTTTTCCACTAACACATCTTGTAGGCAGGTCATCATTATAGATCAAAGAATTTACAGGTTGTTTAGTGTTTGCTTTTCTCCTTTGATAGTGTGCAGAGTAAAACTTCTAGTACCATGAACACTATTCACTAGGGTAAAGTCTCTGGTTAGGCACTAACTCAACTTCTCTGTCTGGTGAGTTGTATAGGTATTGTTTTCAGCAATGGGAACTTACCATCAGTTTGGGGAGAGCAGCCAATAGACTGGGTTTTTTGATGGTGCTTATGGGCCCCCGTTGGCCAACAACTTGATTAGATGAAACCCATATCCGATACTGGAATCTTCATTTGGTTACAAGAGATGTCCAGTTGGAGCTCTGTCTTCCCCATTATTTGACAGTTTCATTTAGATCACTTCATACATGCATATATTTCAGGAAGTTTAGGCTGTATTTGTTTTCCATCCTACCCTTCAAATGGCCCTTCATTTTAGCTATCTCTCCCCTTCTTTCTTGCTTGACTCCCTCTTCCTTCCTCCTCCCCATGTGTCTCTGTTTCCCTCCTTTCTCTTGTCCATCCATAACTATTATATTTCCCTTTCCTAGGGAGATACATCTCTCCCCACTATTCCCTTCTTCTAGACCCAACTTCTATGGTTATATGGATTTTAGCTTCTTTATCGAAGACTTAACAGCTAGGATTCACATATAAGTGAATGCATGCCACATTGTCTTTCTGGGTTGGAGTTATCTCACTGCTTTTTTTTTCTCCATCCATTTGCCTGCAAATTTCACAATTTCATTTCTACACAGCTAAATAATATTCCATTGTGTAAATACACCACATTTTCTTTACCCATTCTTTGGTTGACAGATGTCTAGGTTATTTTCAGTTCCTGGCTATTATGAATAAAGCTGCAATAAACATGACTGAACAAGTGTACTTGTGGTAGAATGGAGCCTCCTTTGGGTATAGGACCAAGCAAGAGTGGTATAGCTGGATCACGAGGCAGATCTATTCCTGCTTCCTGAGGAACTGCCTCACTGATTTCCATAGTGGTTGTACAAGTTTGCAAACCATCTCCCACCCCAGCACTGGATTAGTGTTTCCCTTACTCCAGATCCTTCCCAGCATAAACTGTCGCTTGTTTAATGATCTTGGTCATTCTGAGAGTTGTAAGATAAAATCTCAAAGTGGTTTTGATTTGCATTTCCCTGATGACTAAGGCTGTTGAACATTTCTTTTAAGTGTTTCTCAGCCACTTGTATTTCTTTTTTTGAGAATTCTCTGTTTAGATCTGTATCCCATTTTGTGCGTGTGTTGTTTGTTCTGATGCCCAGATTTTTTAGTTATTTGTATATATTAGATATTAGCCTCTATCACATGTGTAGTTGGTTTTATATATATATATATATATATATATATATATAAAATATATAAAAAATAAATGTATTTATATATTTCCCATTCTGTATGCTGCCACTTTGTCTGAATGATGATGTCCTTTGTCATACAAAGGCTTTTCATTTTTATGAGGCCCCATTGATTAATTGTAGATCTTAGTGACTATGGTAATGGTGTTCTATTCAAAAAGTCTTTTTGCTTTCTGTTCAGAAAGTCATTTCCTGTGTCAATGAATTCAAGACTATCCCCTACTTTCTCTTCTGTCACATTCAGTGTATCTGATCCTACGTTGAGGCCTGTTGAGTTTTGTGCAGCTTGATAAGTATGGATCTACTTGGATTCTTCTACATGCCGCTGTCCAGTTTGACCAGCACCATTTGTTGAAGATGCCTTCTTTTTTCCAGTGAGTATTTATGGCTTCTTTAGAAAATATCAGGTGACATGGGTGTGTGGATTTACGTCTAGGTCTTCAACTCAATTCCATTTATTAACGTGTCTGTTTTTGTGCCAATGCCATGCTGTTTTTATTGTTATATTTCTGTCGTACAACTTGAAATTGGGGATGGTGATACCTCCAGCAGTTCCTCTATTATTCAGGATTGTTTTAGCTACCCTGGAATTTTTGTGTTTACAATATGAAGCTAAAAATTGTCCTTCAATTTCTGTAAAGAATTGTGTTGGGCTGGGCGGTGGTGGCACACGCCTTTAATCCCAGCACTCGGGAGGCAGAGCCAGGTGGATCTCTGTGAGTTCGAGGCCAGCCTGGGCTACCAAGTGTGCTCCAGGAAAGGCGCAAAGCTACACAGAAAAACCCTGTCTAAAAAAACAAAAAAAAAAAAAAAAAAAAAAGAATTGTGTTGGAATTTTGATAGAAGTTGCATTGAATCTGTAGATTGCTTTTGGTAAGGGTCATTGTTACTCTATTAATGAATTATTAATAATAATTATTACTATATTAATACCACTGATCCATGAACATGGGAGATCTTTCAGTTTCTTCCTTCAGTGTCTTAAATATTTTGTCATACAAGTTTCTCACTTGCATTCTTAGAGACACCTCAAGATTTTTTATTTTTGAGGTTGTTGTGAAAGTTGTTATTCACTGATTTCTTTTCATTACATTTGTCATCTGTATATAGGAGGGCTATTGATTTCTGTGTATTAATTTTGTACCCTGCTACTTTGATGAAAATGTTTAATGGCTTTAGAAATTACCTAGTGAAATTTTTAGGGTCACTTCTATATATAATCATATCATCTACAAATAAAGATACTTTGATTTCTTCCCTTCCAATTTATATCCCCTGGATTTCTATAAGTTGCCTTATTGTTCTAGCTAAGACTTCTAGTACTACGCTGAATAAGTATGGAGATAGTGGACAACCTTGACTCATCCTGATTTTAGTGGAAATGCTTTTAGTGTGTCTCCATTTAGGCTGATGTGGACTATGAGCTTGCCGTAAACTACCTTCATTGTGTTGAGATATGTCCCTTGATTCCTAGTCTCTCTCTAGATCTTTTTTCATGAAGAAATATTGGGTTTTGTCAAAGGCCTCTTCCGCATCTAATGAGATGATCATGTGTTGTTGTTGTTGTTGTTTCAGTCTCTTTATACGGTGGATTACATTTCCGGGTTTACATATGTTGTACCATCCCTGTATCCCTAGGATGAAGCCTACTTGATCATGGTGGATGATCTTTTTTGATTTGTTTTTGGATTTAGTTTGCAAGTATTTTATTGAGAATTTTCCATCCATGTTCATAAAGAAAACTGGTCTGTAATTCTCTTCTTTGTTGGATCTTTGTGTGGTTTAGGTAGCAGAGTGACTGTGGCTTCATAAAATGAATTGGGCAATGTTCCTCTGTTTCTATTTTGTGGAATGTGAGCAGTATTGGCATTAATTCTTCTTTGAAAGTCTGGTAGAATTCTGCTCTAGCCCTGGGCTTTTTTTTTGGTTGGAAGCTTTTTAATTATGGATTCTATTTCACCAGGGTTTATAGGTCTATTTAAATTGCTTATCTGGGCTTGATTTAACTTTGGTAAATGGTATATATTAAGAAAATTATTTCTTTCTTTTAGATTTCCCAGTTTGTTGGAGTACAGGTAAAGTATGTTCATATGATTTCCTGGATTTCAACTCTTTGCTCATTGATTCTTTGTATTATTTTTGTTGTTTCTATTTTATTAATTTCAGCCCTGAGTTTGATTGTTCCTTGCCATCTACGCTTTCAGAGTGTGATTTCTTTTTCTTTTTCTTTTAGAACTTTCAGGTGTGCTCTTATAAATGGCTAATATGAGCTCTCTCTAATTTCTTTTTTTTTTATGTAGTCATTTAATGCTGTGAACTTGGCTCTTGGAACCACCTTCATCATGTCCTCTAAGTTTGGGTATGCTGTGCAGTAATTTTCATTCAACCCTAGAAAGTCTTTAATTTCTGTCTTGACTCATTTTTCTTTTCTTTTTTTAGCTTATTCTTCTTTCATACAATACATCCCAACTGCAGTTTTCTCCCCCTCCATTCCTCCCAGTCCCCTCCAACACCTCCATTCTCCCCCAGATTCTCTCCTCCTTCGTTTCCCTTCAGAAAAGATCAGGCCTCACAGGGATATCAACTGAACGTGGCATGAAAAGTCACAATAACACTCGACACAAATTCTCATATCAAGGCTACACATGTCAACCCCATAGAAGGAAAAGGGTCCCACGAGCCGGAAAAAGAGTCAGAGACACCCCTCAGTTTTAGGAATCCCACAAGAACATGATTGCTGCCTGTTAGGGGACCAGTCTCCAATGCAGCTCAGGGTTTGAGAGGAAACCCATGGTGATGGTGAAGCTAAAACTTTTTCTATCTGAAGGGATAAGGAAAAAGACACTCATACACTCTCTTGATCATTTCCTTCTTTTTTTTTGTTTTTTGTTTTTTGTTTTTTGTTTTTACTCTGATGTTTATTTGTGAACATCACAGCCTTGCCTTTAGGTCCCTAGGTGCCTTCAAGTTCTCATGCTGTCAGGGTCATTGTGCCTGCCGTAGTGTGAGGGTGAGAGAATGACCACTCGTGGGAAGGCTGGCTGGGCCATATGCTGCCTGCTTGGTCTTCCACCTCTCTCAGTCGGGAAAGCCTGTCCTAAAGCATCCTCCCCATTGCCTCCAGCCTCAGTTGCTCCTGGGCAGGACTTGGGAGTGGGTCCAGTGCTTGCTTTCTGGTTGTTTTGCAGTGGTGTAGTCTGGGCCCCTGGCTTACTCAAGCCAGCTGGCTTTGCATGGCTCTTTGGCTGTAGCTACTTAGAAAAGAGGTCCTGACATCTGATGGGCCACGTGGACCACACGGCAGCTACAGGCGCAGCCTCTTGATGTCATCACTGCGGAAGTCTATGCGCAGAGCCAGGACCTGTCGCACTTCAGCAGGGGTGAGGCGCCACGTCAGAGGGCCAGAGTTGGCACCCCAGTAATCTAGTATCTCAGTCACCTGCTCTAGATTGAGGATTGTAGCCTTCTGTGAGAGCCAGGCGAACTTGTCTCGGATGGTCCAGGTTGTCACCGTGGTAAGGTAAGCAATGAGTGACCTCAGTTCCTTGTCAAACTGCAGACCGCCTAGCCTATTGAAGGCAGACTTTAGAACCACCTTTTCTAATTCAACAGCAACAAGGCTGGTCATGAGTCCGGTCAGGCTGTCATAGATGACTGGGGACAGGCTGGCCTTGAACTCTGCCATCTGCTGTTCCAGGTTGACAATGAACTGCTGTATCCAAGGGTCATTGGCCTCATAGTCATTGAATTCTTCCTCCTCGATGTTGTGGGAGACTGAGAGAAAAGTGTTGATCCAAGGTTGCACTTGAGGCTTGACTGCTGAACTGTTGAGCTCCGCCAGCTCTTCCTGCAAGAGGTCTTGAAATTTGTTGGACACAGCAGCCAAGTCAGAAAGGCAGCTGTCAAACTTGGCTTGGGCCTGCTCCCCTCCAATGCCCTGACTGAACAGCTTGGTGCAGTCACTCTCCAGAGTCGTCTTCAGAGTTGAGATATTTTCACTGCAGACTTCCACATTATTCAGAGTCACCAGGAAGGACAGCTTGGCTTCATTGGTGCTCTTGATACCTTTCGTGTCAAACTTGCCCTGCTGGAGGCTGCTGTGCATGGTGTTCACAGCACTCGTCACCCCACACTGGATGTCCTTCCTGTAAGGTGGTGGCTGGGAAGCCCATCCGCAGCTTATTACATAGAACATCCCTGAAGTCAGCCTCCAGCTCTCTGGTGGCAAGGTTGATCATGGCACAGAGGCAGTCGAAGTTAGAGCTGGACAGAGCTCGCCCAATGCACTTTTTAACAATGTAGAAGACATCGTCCACCATGCTGGAGGTCAACTGGCCCTTCTCATAGGTATCCAGAGCCACAGCCTTATTGACAGTCTCCCTCATGAAGTACTCCTCCATGGTAATATAGAAGCCAATTAGCTCCTGCATGGTACAGCTCAATAGGCAGTTATTGAGGAGTTTGTCCAGGCACTTCTGGTGCTCTTGCTTTACATCTTCTGAAGCCATGGAGTCCCCCACCTCAAAATCTGCACTGATCCTCTTCCTGAGGAAGCGTAAGTACAGCTCACTTCGAGCATTCATCAGGGTGACCTCAGTCAGGACAGGATCCAGCTCCCTTGGTTCAATTTTTTTCTGTTGCAGAATTTCTCATCAAGTTACTCTGGACAAGCCAGAACTGCTGGTGGTAGTCCCTCTGCTTGATGAACTTGTTCACCACCTTCTCCACCTGTCTGTCACATTCTACTTGAAGGTATTTGATCAGGGTATAGAGTATCCCAGGACCATAGTAAGTCTCCACTATGGGTTGGTGGGTTTCCACAATTTGAGCAATCCCCTCAAACAGGAGCGTGAGAGTATCTGCAAAGATGACTGCAGCTCTTCGATCACTCATGTCTGACCCCAGCACCAAGAGCAGGTTCTCCTCAGCCTTACTGGCCACCTGTTCCCAGAACTTGCTTAGCCCGTCCTCATGCAAACTTAGCAGTGGGAAGATCTTGAAGAATCGCTCCACTTGGGGCAAATCACCTTCTTTGGTAGCCATAGCAAACTTCTCTGCCACTATGGCTTTAAGACGCTGCTCAGCTTCCTGCAGCAATTTCAGGTTGGCATCAATAATGCTTCTGGTATCTTAACATCTTCTCATGGCGCGGCTGCCAGCGTCTCTCTGACTCAGCCTTTCACTCCCCCGATCATTTCCTTCTTTATTTATCAGCCTCTTCTGATGGACTACCTGGCTGGATTTCCTGGGTTCTCCCACAGCTGTACAAAAGCATATTTATCAATTGTTACATAAAGTATTTCCTCATTCCAAGGTCCCTAACCTTCATCACATGCCTCCATGACTCTAGTTTTCATTAAGCATTTTGTGCAGTACACAAATAATACAAGAGCCCCAGGTGTACCCGAGGTGACTTGTGGCCAAGGTCATGGGATGACCGCAAGGCCCCCTCAGCTAAGCAATCGTTGTTCTCCACAAGGATTTGTCAGGGTCCAAGTGCTTCTAAGAAACATCTGTTTATTCTAATCTCCATCCCATACAGTGATTGTGCTGAATTCCTACAGAGTACAGGTAACATGTTTTTCATCTCCCTTATATGATCAAAAATGAAGTCATCCCAATATCCAATATACATTTACATCTAAGTAACTTATTGCAGATCAACAGAGCATAAGCAGACAGAAATGTTTTTCACAGATAACTCCTTTGCTGGCAGGGCATGTATGGGGCTACCAAGAAAGAATCAATCATTCTACTGTCTACCTTAAAAGTTAATCTTACAAGGAATCCTAAAGGAATCCCAAACCTAAAAATTTGTACATAAAGGACAATCAGTGGGCTGTGCTTTAGATCCTCAGGGTGTATACTCATCTATCTCTAGCTTCTTAGATCAGGAGAATTGAGGGAAGGAATGGGTACTAGGACACCGAGACCCTGTGTCTGTACCATTTAAGCATTAAGAGAATTAGGGCCAGTCCGGCTTCCAGAGAATTCAATTGTTCTTCTTAATCTTTAACCTGAGCTGCAATCTAAAGTAGCTTCTAAGGTGGAACTCAAAGGTCTTGGCTGAAAAGCATACATTTATTCATCAAGGCTCTGTATAAGCTAATGTTATTATTGTCGATTAGAAGGTACAGCTAGGGAGGAGGTCATCTTCAATAATAATTCACAGGTAAAATTGCCCAGAAGAATGGGATGTTTCCAATGAGATAAACACATTACCTTATAGACAGTGGGGAATTTCCCCACACCCAATTCAGCCACCCAGATATCAGAGAAAGACAGCAACAGCAAGCCTGCAAGGTCACAGCAGAAGCAAGAGACAGACATTCTGGGGTCTGTGGTCTCAGGGGCCTTGCCTTCCCAAGAATTATCCAGCAGGAGGTTGCCTCCTGGTGGGCCAACACCCTGAACCTCAATCACCACCTGCTGTCCCCCTCCCCAAACATGGCTATCAGAAGAACACCAAGCTACACAACCATAACATATTCAGAGGACCTAACACAAACCCATGAAGGCTCTGTGACTGCCACTTCTGTTTCTGTGAGCTCCCAAGAGCCTTGATTAGTTGATTCTGTGATCCCTGTTCTCCGGGTGTCCTTGACCTTTCTGTCTCCTACAATCCTTCCTCCCTCTATTTCATGGGGTTTCCTGAGCTCAGCCTATTGAGAGCCACTGGTAGTGAAAGTCCATGAGAGTATACAGCAGTGACAACTAGTGTTCAGAAGGTCAACCTATCAGAACTAAGGGTTCTGTTAGAGGAAACCATCACACAAGGTGTTATGGGATTACTGCCTTTTGAATGAACTGCTCTCTGTTGTTGTAAACTTCTTGTGCAATAACAGCTATGAGTCTCCCCATTTACCATGCATCTCCATGTTACGTGTACATGTAATCTC
>CABHPP010136327.1:17872-55015 GCA_902168425.1 Peromyscus attwateri | reverse complement strand
AGACCTTCAGCTTCCAAAGAGAGCTACTTCCTGTATACCCACACCTACATGCCTTTCTGTTCTGCCATCTCATTTCCTCTATGCCCAGCTACATCACTTCCTCTTCCTGCCTAGCTCTGTCACTTCCTGTCTGTCTGTACAGACCTCCAGACCTTCATGGTTAAGCAGTGTTGGAATTTAAGGCGTGTTTCACCATGCCTGGCTCTGTTCCCAGAGTGGGTTTAAACTCACAAAGATCCAGACAGCTGCCTCCGAAGTGATAGGATTAAAGGCTTATGCTACCATTGCCCGACTTCTACTTAATATAGTACCTGGCTTTTTCCTCTGATCCTCAGATAAATTTTATTGGGGACACAGATAAAATATCACCACACATGTTTTGGAGGGTACATTAGGCTTAGGAAACAGAAACTTATTCTTGTAAGATATGGATACTTAATAACAGTGTATGAAAATGTGGTTTCTTAACAACAATGTGGCTTCTGTTTTGGTTTCAAACAGCCACGGGAAGTCAGTCTGGTGTTCACCTCCAGATCCACAACACAAAGAAATATTGGGCTTACAGATCATTTCTGGTCCATATGTTCTGATTTTAATCTTACTACAGCAATAAGAATCATGTTGAGTCAGTTGTACTTTAAAATGATAAAGCAATACCGTGTGGGATAATCTTTTTGTACACTGTGAAGATCTGTCTTTGGCAAGGCACCTTCTGATTGGTTTAATAGAGCTGAGTGGCCAATAGCTAGGCAGGAGAGGACAGGCAGGATTCATGGGATAGAGCAGAAGAGATGAATCCAGCTGCAGGGAGACACCTGCTACTCGAGGACCAAGTCGGGCATACAGAATGGTGGAGACATTTAAAGAAAAACCATGGGGCAGATCGGAGATTAATGAAAGCAGGTTAAATTAAGTTATAAGAGCTAGCTAGGGAAAAGCCTAAGCTAAAGGGCAAGTGTTCATAATCACTAAGAAATCTCCCTGAACCTGTTCCTCATGCTGGATTACCTTGCCCAGCCTTTATGCAGGGGGAGGAGCTTGGTCCTACCTCAACTTGATGTGTCATGCTTTGTTCAACCACATAGGAAGCCTGCTTCTTTCTAAATGGAGACGGAGGAATGGATGGGGAGGGGGATAGAGGGGAGTGGGTAGGGAGAGATGAGAGGAGAGGAGGGAGGGTAAGCTGTGGTTGGTTTGTAAAATAAATGAAAAAAATTAATAAAATAAAATAAAAGGAACTCTCCCTGTCTTTATTTGCAAGCTGGCAGTTCAGACAAGTAAGTAAAACGTGCATAACACACTAACATGGAAATGGAAAGTATCTTTAAAGATGGTTTGGAATCCAGCCTTGGTTGGAGGCTCAGGTGTGTGGATTCACAAATGTCCGTTGAATGAAGACACAGAAGCACCTTAAAAATGCCACCTTTTTCTGGCAAATTTTTTGATTCATCAGGTACCACAGTTTTCCCTGTTTCCTGAAGCAAGTTTTGCATAGGCTTTGTTTCCTTGGGAAACTCTGAGACAAGATTCACACAGGGCAACAAGAGATACAAAGGGTGTCTGCAAAACAGAAGATGAATTAGGACTAGGTGCTACTCTCAAAAGCAGGGCCTGGCCCAGTGGGAATGTTGCCATAGATCTCTTTCCTTTATACAAAAATTAATTATCTTGAACGTTATATAGCCTCATCATAAATACAGCCTTTCTTTTATCTATTGGTCTTACAATCTCACATATGTAGACCAAAACACATTTTAAAGCCAATATAGTTACTACTGCTAGTGTTAATGCCCACATCACCGGGACCCCCAAAAGACCACCACAGAGACTGAATCCCATATGTAAAAGCAAAGAGCCTTTATTTTCAAGTTCAGCGA
The DNA here is from genome assembly GCA_902168425.1 of Peromyscus attwateri. NCBI lineage: Eukaryota > Metazoa > Chordata > Mammalia > Rodentia > Cricetidae > Peromyscus > Peromyscus attwateri. The sequence goes on along the minus strand of CABHPP010136327.1, from coordinate 53,138 downwards.
GCTTGGACTTTCTGTCTGATGCAGTGGTGAGAGCAGAGAGCCCGAGCCCAGGCAGGGTGGGGTTTTTATCATAGCAGAGGTTAGGATCAGGGGATTTCCAGGGTTCAGGATGCTGATTGGCTGACATTTGTCTAGAGGTATAAGGAATGTTTGGAATATCAGTTATTTCTTCTTTGATGCAGCCCCTCCCTGGGTGGGGTCAGCTCATGGCTTTTCTGGATATGGGTGTTACCTGCCAGTAAGCCTGGTACAGAAGCTGTGTCTGGGTCTCTAAGCCAGTCGTAGTAGTTGTGTGGTCAATCTCTTTTGGGCACCCCCACACTAGAACAAGAGCAAGACCTGTTAGGATAAGAAACCTATTAAAGTGATTCATAGGATTGTATGGGGCTATGGTGTTGGTTAAACGGCACTGCTCGTGGCTGGCCTCCGTGGGTGGTGGCCATGCTGGCGGAAGAGAGTGCTGATCGGAAGAATCACAAGCCATGGTTTCCTTTTTAGAGCTTTATTGGGAGAGGGGGGAGCAAGAGAGAGAGAGAGAGAGAGAGAGAGAGAGAGAGAGAGAGAGAGACAGAAAGAGAGGACAGACAGAAGGAGAGAGCAGAAAGAGACGAGGGGAAAGGGATGCACAGAAGGCCTGCTTGTTTTTTAGGCTGGGATGCCGTCGTCGCAGGCTGGTGACTTAATTAAGGACAGAATCCTTACATCCCAGACTTTCGCTTATTATAAGAAAAGCAGACAGATGGGAATAGGGGTGTCATTCCTCTCAAAAACTGCTTCCAGCTGACTTTTGGACGTCGGTTGGCTCTTGGGGGAATGGAGAAGAGGAGTCTTCCGAGGTAGACAGGTGTTGTGGGATGCTGTCTGTCATCCATTTGCTCTGGAGACATGTATCCCTCTTGGCTGTGGCTGGGAACTTTCTGTTTGACAAGATGCTGGTGACACAGAAAAAAGCTTAGAGAGAAAAGAATCATTATTATTTTATGTTGGTAGATCCAGCCTGCCCAGATTGATTTTGAAACATGTTAAGCTTTATCAGAGACAGATTATTTTAAAGCACCTGTTTCCTTTACTAGTTTGGCATCCAGGAGACAGGTGATCAATTGTTAAAAGCATCTCACAGTAATAGATGTTTACATTAAAGTCTTTTTGGTAGCGCCCAGTTGCTTTTGGGTCTGGGGGTGTAAATACCTTTTAGCTGTTATAGTTTATTACTTGATGACCTCTGGACTCCGGTTCTGTGGTGGTCCTGTATCATTGGCTGAACAGTGAGTTAGAACAGGGAACTGGGAAGAGAAAAGCTTGTGGTGCATGAGAATTTATTTTTTTGGAATTAGGGACAAGGGAAAGATCAGGGCCCTGTCTGTATGCACATGAGAAACACAGGCAGTAACTCTAAAGGTGCAACTTGAGGTGGTAAGGCTGTCCTCTGTACCCGACAATAAAGGAGAGGTGACATCCCAAAACTCCCAGGACTAAGTCACTGGCTCTGGTGTGTAGCTAGAGTTTTCCTGCCTGGCCCACAGTCAGGACAAATCTCTGTCACCCACCAGTCCCACAGCCGCTCAGACCCAACCAAGTAAACACAGAGACTTATATTGCTTACAAACTGTATGGCCGTGGCAGGCTTCTTGCTAACTGTTCTTATATCTTAAATTAATCCATTTCCATAAATCTATACCTTGCCGTGTGGCTCGTGGCTTACAGGCATCTTCACATGCTGCTTGTCATGGCGGCAGCTGGCAGTGACTCCCTTCGCCTTCCTGTTCTCTCAGTTCTCCTCTCTGTTAGTCCTGCCTATACTTCCTGCCTGGCCACTGACCAATCAGTGTTTTATTTATTGACCAATCAGAGCAATTTGACATACAGACCATCCCACAGCACTGGTGTCCAGAAGGAAAGAAATGGATCACTTCCCTGATGCGTTCTAGGTTCCCTGCCATGTCTGTAGCCAAGCCTAGGTCTGCTGGAGGTCTTAGCTTGATGTACCCATGCATCTTGGTGCCTGGGGGCAGTCAGCTGACTGGTTGTCTTTCTAGGCAGCACCTTTAACAAGGCTGTTGATGGCCTGGCAGGGCATTCGCTAGCCCGTGGCCTTTCCCTCACTTTCCCCACAAGGTCTCCTGTGTCTCAACTTTGGCAGAGGCATCTCTGCATCTGCAGTATCTTGGAGATATCTCTTGTGTATGCTAGATTTTTATCAATTTTGATTGGATCCACAATTTTTCTATCTCCTGTGGAAATATAAGCATAATCTAGGCCCCAACTTAACACTTTCCCTGGACTATTTTAATGTTAAAAATTTACAATAGATGGCCTGACTGAATTTAGCATTTTTTGTTTGTTTGTTTGTTTGTTTTTCCAGAATCCAATAGTTTTTAGCAGCTTGGTAAAGAATTATGCAATCTATCCCTGTGGGTCCTCATATCCATCTCTTTTAAAATGTGATTTGCTATTTCAATAATTGCTTGTCCTGTAGGTTTGTATGGTATCCTAGTAATGTGTTTTATGTTGTAATGTGCAAAAAATTGTTTCATTTTATTGGAAATGTAAGCTGGAGCATTATCAGTTTTAACTTGTATCAGTATAGAATGTAAGAGCCCCAGAAATAAGTGCCTGTTGTGAGATGTCTTTCTGTACACTGTGAATACATGCTGTTCCCATTGGTTAGTAAATAAAGCTGTTTGGGCCTATGTCAAGAAAGCTTACAGCCAGGAGGGACATCCAAGTAGAGAGACAGAGAGAAGAAGGGCAGAGTGAGACAGATGCCAGCTGCCACCCAAGGAGCAGCAAGATGCCATCAGACCAGTAATGCCACAGCCACATGGCAACTTATAGATTAATAGAAATGGGTTAAGATTTGCCCTGGAGAGGCATTTGGTGTGGTTAGGCATTTGGCCTGGAGAAGCATTCGGATATGAGGACTCAGAGGCCTCCAGTCTAAGGAAACAAGATCAGCTGAGGATCCGGCGAGGTGAGATAGCTGTGGCTTATTCTGTGTCTCTGACCTTCCAGTGTTCACCCCAATACCCGGTTCAGGTTTGATTTTTATTAATAAGAACTTTTAAGACTCATGTGACAACAGTGTCCTGTGTCCACTGCTGGGGGAAACAGACTAGACAATAGCTGGACCACAGACTGATGTTAAGGCAGTGAGCTGCAGGGGTCTCCATCATAAAGAAGGACCTGATGGGGCATGGAATCAAGATGGCGGCTGCCGCTGGTGGGCCGTGTGTGAGAGCAAAATAGGATGATGAACTGATGTGGAAGTAAGAGGAACAGGGCCACAAAGAAAGACGTCAAAAAAGGTATACAGAAAAAGTGAAAGATAAAAGCTCAGAGAAAAAAGATAGAAGGATTAATTTAAGTTAAGAAAAGCTGGCTAGAGCATCAGAGTTTCTCTGCCTTCCTCGGGAATCCGCGGTTTGGATCGATCCTTCCTGTGCGGTCTCCCCAGGCCTGCGGGTGAGCAGATCGCCGGACGCGGTACAAGCGGCGTGGTTGTGGCAAGCACAGGGAAGGAGCAGTGGCCGGGGGCTCCCTGGGTGACCCCTTGGGGCGCGACAGAGCTGGGTGAACGCAAGAAGAGGAGCTACAAGGATCAGGGACACCTGTACCCGCACAGTGGATGTTAATCACCTTGCTGACTGCTTCTCAATTGGGAACGAGTGGAGAGCGCAGCGCCCTGCAAGACCTGAGCTCCGTGGCAGGGAACAGTGCAGCTGTGGCTACAGAGGCAACGAGGGAGGACACCGCGGTGCTCGCAGGAACCTGAAGGATCGAGGAGCCAGAGAAGGAGGAAGACATCAGGGGCCAGCAACCCAGCTATACAGCAAGCCACGGAGTAAGAGGTGTCTTTGGATCCTGTATTTCAAGAAGCTCTCAAAAGAACTTATTAAGACCACACAACCACTGAACCAGAGCACCAGAATCGTAAGTATACACCTCACCGACTGAGAACAGGGATGGTCAGCTTGCCCAGAGAACCAGATTTTTAGTTTCTCATTTCCCAGTGCTTGAAGTTTCTCATTTCTGAGGCTTAGAGGTGTAAGCCTGAAGGGTTAGGGTCTCACACCATCTGCACTGAGCAGAGAAAGAGATGAGTAGACGCCAGCGGAAAAATACAGGCAACAACATAAAGGCCTATATGACAACACCAGAACCTACCGAAATGGGTTAAGTTATAAGGGTTAGCTAGCAAGAAGCTTGAACCTTAGGCCATCTAGTTCATAATTAATATAAGCCTCTGAGTGATTATTTTGTAAGTGGCTATGGGTCTTGGGTAAGAGAGATTTGTCCTGACCATAGGCTGGGTGGGACACAGGACATCTTCTGACTACAGGTGTCATTTTCACTATGTGGGGGAAAAATCCATTCAGTTCTTTTTATAAACCGAATTCACTTACTTTTTGGACATTTGTTGTTAATTTCTCCTAAGAAATTACTACAAGCTCTTTACCAATCATCATTAATCTCCCATAACTGCCTAATTTCAGCATTGGCATAGGGTGCCACAGTCTCAGCTGGATCCATACCTGACAATTGATGAAGTCTTAATCTTCCCTTTATGATTAGTTCAGAAATGTTTTCTATATAGTTTTTTAATTTTTTACTCTGTGAGCTAAGAACATCCATTCCAAAATATAATCTTTCTGCATAATGAGTCCAGTAGGAGAATGATTTGAAGGTAAAATTACTAAAAATACACCTGTTTGTGAGGTTTAATGTATCCATATAGTCATTTTGTAATTTTCATTCTACCTGGGCTAATTCCCTTTCAACTTCAGCTGTTAACTGTATTGAACTGTTTAAATCTGAGTCACCTTGCAAGATTTGAAACAAATTACTCAATTCTGGGGTAGACAATCCAATTGTAGGCCACAACCAGTTAATATCACACAATAAATTTTGAAAATCATTAACAGTGTGCAAATGATCTCTCCTAATCTGTACTTTTTGTGGCTGAATTCTCTGTTTACTCAATTTAAATTCTAAATTTAAGAGAATCTCCTCTTTGTATTTTTTTTTCAGGAGAAATCCATAATCCCCAATAGGGTAAAAATTTCTTTATTATATTAAACGTTTTTTCTAAGGTATCTATAGCAGAAGCAGCCAATAATCAACCATATAATGATAAATAATAGACTAAGGAAATTTTTACATACCATTTCCAGTGGTTGATTTACAAAATATTGACATAAAGTTGGGCTATTCAGCATTTTTTGTGGGAGCACATTCAGTGATATCTTCTTACTGGCTGAGCATTATTATTAGTAAGCATTGTAAAAGCAAATTTTTTTCTATCCTGTTTTTGTAAAGGAATAATAAAGAAGCAACCCTGTGAATCAATCACTATAATAGGCCAATCTTTAAATACTAAAGAAGGTAAAAGGATGCCAGGCTGCAAAGTTCCCATAGGTTGAATTATCTTATTAATAGCTCTCAAATCAGACAACATTCTCCATTTTTGAGATTTCTTTTTTATTACAAACACAGGAGAATTCCAAGGACTAGTAGTTTTCTCTATGTGCTTAACATTTGTTTTTATTTATTTATTTATTTTTACTAATTGTTTAAGTGCCTGTAATTTTTCTTTAGTTAATGACCACTGCTTTACACATACAGGCTTCTTAGCCATTTTAAAGGTCAAGCGGTAGGACTACTGGCAGTGGCCCCTACTCTAAATTTGGATATCCAATTCCTGTCCAATCTTGCTTTTGTACAACCTGCATAGCCTGTGACTTTCTCTTATAATTCTTTTCAATACCTTTGCCAGGAATATACTCCTTTTTTTTTTCTTTTTGGTTTTTTGAGACAGGGTTTCTCTGTGTAGTTTTGGTGCCTGTCCTGGATCTCACTCTGTAGACTAGGCTGGTCTTAAACTCACATAGATCTGCCTGCCTCTGCCTCCTGAGTGCTGGATTAAAGATGTGTGCCACCACCGCCCAGTGCAGGAATATACTCCATTTTTAACTTCATTTTATGAACTGTTTCTGAAATTGTAGGAATATTAATTTGGGCTCTGCATTGTTGTAACATCTCTCCCCCATAAAATTCATGGCTATATCAGCCACATAAGGCTTTGATATCCCTTCTTGTCCTTCTGGTCCTATATATTTAATCCACTCTACACCCTTGTTTTACTTGAGATAAGGTTCGAATGCCTACAAATTGAGTGGAGACTTCTTGTAAAGGCCAGTTGGGAGCCCAAGATTCTTGTGAAATTATAGATATATCAGTACCAGAATCCAATAATCCTTCAATCTCAAGCCCATTCAGTTTTACTTTTAATTTAGGCTATTCATCATTGATAATTGTTTGCTAAAACACCTTTTTTTCCTGTACTTCTAAAGCCTCCAGTTCTACATATAGGCACCACTTTGGATATGGAAGCAATAATAACTGAGCATTTCTATCACCAGTTTCTATTTCCATGGTTCTTTTTACATATGCCATCTATAAAAGCAATAAAAACAATCTCTATAGGAATTTAAGAGCTAACTTTAGGCAATACCCTGGACTATTTTTATAAAATCTTAAAAAGAGTATCCTTTTTTATAGATCCCAAGTAACACATTAATGTAAGCTGCCAATTATTAACAGTGTGGATCACACTTTATCTGTATTTTATTTAGTGGAAAAATGATCTTCTAAGCTCTTTATTGGTGAGAGATTATTTTCTATGAGTTTTCATCATAGCAATCTCATTAATAAGCTAACAACCCAATCTGTTTCAGGTGTTAACATTTTTAAAAATTTAACCAAAAATTTCTAAAAAGCAACTTGAAGAGCAGAGCCAAATTCTCAGTAATGATAAGCAGACAAGAGCATACTCAATATATAGTTTAAAATTGTGAATCCTGTTCCTTCAGTTTATCTACCATGAAATTCAAACTTTCATCTAAACAATTATTAGACAATCAAAAGAAGAGAACATCCTCCATACCATGGATGATTAATACCACTGGAAATTCAAACAGGTCCCAAGCTCCTGTTATGCCCAGATTGCAGGGACCCCCAAAAGACCACCACGGAGACCAAATCCCACATGTAAAAGCAAAGATCCTTTATTTCAAGCTCCAGAGCTTGGTCCCTCTGTCTGTCCAACACAGCGGTGAGAGCAGAGAGCCCTGAGCCCAGGCAGGGTGGGATTTTTATCACAGCAGAGGTTGGGGTGAGGGGATTTCCAGGGTCCAGGACCCTGATTGGCTGACAATTGTCTAGGGGTATCTGTAAAACAAAAAATTGGTGTGTGCTAGACTCAAGGACATCTGGCCACCTTATCATTAGGTTGGAATGTGTGGGATGTCAGGTACTTCCTCACCCCTATGTGGATCCCTGGGTGGTATCAGCTTAAGGCTTTCCTATATCTGGGTGTTGCCTGCCAGTAAGCCTGTCACAGAAGGGGGTGTCTAGGCCCCTAAGCCTGTCATGGCTGCTGTGTGGTCAAGCTGTTTTGGGGCCCCTCCACACTCCAAGCTTGAAATAAAGGCTCTTTGCTTTTACAGATGGGATTCAGTCTTCGTAGTGGTCTTTTGGGGGTCCCCACCATCTGGACATAACAATTCCCACCACTAGGAAAAAACTAAAAACATTTCTCATGAAGAGATATTTAATATTGAGTTGTTCCTGCTCTGAGGAAAAAATAAAAATATTTAAACCGAAGTTAAGCAAACAGACAAGAAAACTCTAAGTTCTGGGCTGTGCTTGTTGAGGCAGTAGTAGGGAGGCCCCACCTGTTGATCCCTTGTTATTCAGATGCTGCCGCTCTGTGCTGGCAGGCAGGTCTGTGAGAAAGAGCCTTTTCTTCTTCTATTTCTACTGGGTGTGAAGATCTAGACTTGACTTTTACAGACCCCATCTTAGGGAAAGGGCCACCATCTCAGACCACCTGCTGTACTCAGTTCCAGGAAGAATCTCAGGAATGTGCCATGGCAACTAGAATAGATCCAGGGAAGTAAAGTTTAACAAGATCCAAACGCTCTTGTAGACATCCTGTCTGAGATTTAGGGCCCTTGAAGATATCTAGATAATCCTGTCGAGCAACCCAGATAATCATGCTCAGCAAGTTGTGGTTCCCCACCAAAAGTCTAATCCAATGGTTTCAAATGTGGTTTTGTGTGGTGGTATTGTATTGCCCAAAATATTGTGTACGCTAATAAACTTATCTGGGGTCAGAGAACAGGACAGCCACAATAGTAAAGGTTAGGCAGTGGTAGCACACGCCTTTAATCCTAGCATTCCAGAGGCAGAAATCCATGTGTTCAAGGATACACCCCAAGCATGGTGACCAACGCCTTTAATCCCAGAAAGCAAGCCTTCAATCCCAGGGAGTGGTGGTAGAAAGCAGAAAGGTATATAAGGCGTGAGGACCAGAAACTAGAGGCATTTGCCCAGGAGAGGCATTTGCCCTGGAGAGGCATTTGGCCTAGAGAGGCATTTTGCCCTGGAGAGGCATTTGGCCTGGTTAAGCATTTGACCTGGTTAAGCATTCAGGCTTCTAGCAGCAGTTCAGCTGAGATTCGTTTGGATATGAGGACATAGAGGCTTCCAGTCTGAGGAAGCAAGACCAGCTGAGGATCCGGCAAGGTGAGATAGCTGTGGCTTATTCTGTCTCTCTGACCTTCCAGCATTTATCCCAATACCTGGCTCAGGTTTGATTTTATTAATAAGAACTTTTAAGATTCATGCTACAGTTTTGTGCCCAATGTCTGGACCAGTAGTTTCAAAAATTCACCTTGCCCCATACCCTTTCTACCCAATCCCAAATTGTCAATCTCTGGCTTGTGGTTTTTCTCTATAAAAACTCTCTACTCCTGGGCCTGTGGCCTCTGAATTTTCCTGTATTCATTGCATGGGAGCATAGGTTAAAGGCCCAGGATCGAATCTGATAATAAAAAAGACCCTTGTGTGTTTGCATCAGAAACTGGATCCTTGGTGGTCTCTGGGGGTTCCAAGACACAGGCACAACACTCCAAAGAGACTTTTTCTTTCCTTTGTTTCTTTTACAAGGCCTCTTAATCTTCAGCCCTAGTTTCCATATTTCCCCCTTTTTCACTGGGAAAATCCTTTTTTCTTGATTAAAATTTTCTCCCTTTTGCATAGAGAAATTTCCTTTCACTTTCCTTTTCTTCCCTTTTTTTCTGCTGTGAAGATTTCCCTTTTTATTTTCTTTCTTTCCCTTTTCTCTATTGAGAAAGGTCTTTTTCCTTGATTTATTTCCTGTCTCAGGAGCTATTCCTATGTTTAAAAATTGTGCAACTACCGATTTTTTTTTTGACAAGCATTTTAGCAACTGTACATTTTGTTGCTCCTGAGATGGGGAGTTTAAATCCCCCATGACCCTGCCAATCCTAGAGTCCCCTTACCCTGAGGGTACTTCCTTCCCATTCTTTAGATAGCTGGCTCCTCTTTACTTCCTCAGTGGATCCTTTGTCCTTCAAGCCACATGTTGGAGGCCAATTGTCATAGCACAGGTGTGTGGGTCACAAATGTCCATTGAACGAAGACTCAGAGGCACCTAAAGAATGAATCTAGCCTTCTGCTGCTGCAGATGTGCTTGGGATGCTGTGAATGTGTTGCTCTGATTGATTGATAAATAAAATGCTGATTGGCCAGTATCCAGGCAGGAAGTATAGTATAGGCGGGATAAAGAGGGAGGACAATTCTGGGAGGTGGAAGGCTGAGTCAGGATATGCTGCCAGCCGCCGCCATGAGAAACAACATGTAAAGATACCAGTAAGCCACAAGCCACGTGGCAAGGTATAGATTAATAGAAATGGGTTAATTTAAGATATAAGAACTAGATGGCAAGAAGTCTGCCATGGCTATACAGTTTATAAGTAATACAAGTCTCTGTGTGTTTACTTGGGTCCAAGAGGCTGCGTGACTGGTGGGTGAGAGTGATTTGTCCTGGCCATGGGCGAGGCAGGACCAGGAAAACTTCAGCTACACAAATGGATCCAGACTCTAAGGACTGAAGCCCTTTTCCTTCACCCAGGGCATTTTTATTTTTCTCCATATTTACACTTTAGCCAGTTGATTTCCATATGTTCAAAACAACCTGAAAGAAGCTTCCAAAAATACAGTGCCAAGTGCAAATTTCTCGATTCATCAGGTACCACAGTTTTTCCCGTTTCCTGAACAAGTTTTGCATAGGCTTTGTATCCTTGGGAGACTCTGAGACATGATTCACATTGGGAAACAAGAGAAATAAAGAGTGTCTGCTAAACAGAAGAGGGATTAGGGCTGGGTGCTGCTCTCTGGAGCCAGGCCAGGTATAGCCTACCAGGAATGTTGCCACACCTTGGTGTGCCTGAATGTGCTTCTAAGTGCTGAGAGCTTCTGACAAATGCACCCAATCCAAACCTGTACTGGAAAATTTAGAGACCTTCTGTATAAATAAAAAGGAAAAAACAAAACAAAACAAAAAATACAAAAGAAAAGAAAAAACAGAAACTACAACAACAACAAAAAACTAAAAAAACACAAACAATATAAATGAATAAAACATATATGATAAAGCAGTTTGAGTACAAGTTAGGCTTTGTCTTAATATGCAGTTCTACATATAAATAATCCATGTTGCTCTGTACTGACACTTCATGTTCCAGACATGGATCTGACTCCACAGCTTGTCAAACAGTTTTCCTGTGAACATTGGAATCCCTACAGTGTAGGAGATTCCTCACGGACACAGAGATGGTATAATCACTGAAGAAAGTTAAAGTTCAACTCTCTGACATTTACTTATAAAGAACTCCATAATCCATCTCAGTATTTGTCACCTTTCCTTAAGTCCCTTGAAACTCTCAACTGTTAATCTAAGTTTAAAAATTCAGTTTTTGTAGGGCTCTACTACAATTTTAACAATGTTCTCTGGGCTTTGGTTTTTGTTTTTTCACAACCCCAGGTGTGTATTTGGCACCAGGTGTGCTGTGAGCTCATGCTTACAACCTGCTCCTCTCCAAAGTGGAGGGACTCAGCTCCTGGCTCAAACACGGGTGTGTAATGACACCTGGCCCTTTATGCATTTTTGGAATTCCCTCTGCAGAGATTTCATCTGCTGTGTTCAATTTCTTCTTCTCTGATGCTGAAAGGATTCCTATGTGACAGTATTTTGAAATTCATGGCATCTGCCTTGAATTTACATCAGTTTCTCAAAATAAGGACACAGAAATTATTATTTCTAAAATACAAAGATAGCAAATAACCTTATTGGAATTTGACAATCAAATACCTAACTGTATATCATAACCTCTACCCTGGCAGCTTCTGAGAGTTTCACTGTCATCTCTTACTGGGAAAAGCAGTCCACTTCTCTATGTTCTTCTAGAATCTAATACTCCAAAGGGAGTCAAAACCCAAAGTCTTTTGACTTTGTAATTCAAACAATTGCTTATCCCACTGTGCTTACAATATTATGGCTTCAACATGCCATGGAACAGTGGTGACCTGCCATTCCAGAAGGCAGAAATAGTCATCTAGCAAGAAAAGATAAGAATAAGTGAGATGGAAACACAGTGGGAAATTGCAAATCCTACAACATCGCGTGCACGCTATCTGAGGATCCTGGTTGAAATGTCTGGATTCCAAAGAATTGTGTAAACTCACACTTTCATCTCTTCACTCTGAAGAAAAGATACCCTTTGTCTAGACTTTGCTGTTTCTGTCATGAGTACAGGATGGGTTTTAGCTGGAAGTTTCTCTGGTCCTGCCTGGGTCCCAGAGTTGGACAAATCACTCCCACCCGAGTCCCGCAGCTGTTTGGTCCTATGTAAGCACACGGAGACTTATATTATTTACAAACTGTATGGCCTGACATCCCACAGCAGTTTCCAAGGCAACTTAGCTGTCATTTGCATCTTTCGTATTGAATCAGTTCTCTTTAACCCTGCTGCAAAGCTCCATGTTGACCTACATGTTGCACCTTAGTGTCTACATAAGTAGTACAATTTGGACAGTGCCATCAAGTTTGGCTTCAATCTTGGGATAGTTCCAGACCCCTTAGTAAGGTTTCTTTTGTTATTTGGGTTCTGTCCCTGAAGAAACTTTCCTGGAAGCATAGTTTAGAGCCTGAAACTCTACGAGGGCCCCTCACCTTTCAAATTAAATTGCACTTCCAAAAGATAGAGGCTTCTATGGATGTGCTCTTGGCTCAGAACACATTTATCATTGGCTGAAAGTATTAGAATTGCCAATATTGACCTTAATCTCTCTGACAATTACATCAGATTTCAAATGGTCTATGAATTTAAAGTCACTGTGGTATTAGAATGAGAATGGCACCTATAGGCTCATACAATTGAATGCTTGGACACCAGTCAGTAGAAACTATATGGGAAGGATTAGGAGGTATAGCCTTGTCATAAGGGATGTGTCACTGGGGGTGGATTTTGAATATGCAGGATCCCAAGACATTCCCAGTTAGCTTTATCTACCTCCTATTGTGGATAAATATGGAAGCTCTCTGTTACTGCTTGAGGACAAGGCCTGCCCACTAGATACTATGCTCTCCAGCAGTGGACATTTGCACAATGAAACAATAAGCCATGAATTATTAATATATTGTCTCATGGCAATTAAAAAGACACTTGTTTCAGTGATTTTCCAATGGAAAAGAGAAAGAATGTGTACTCACCTCAGTAATCACAAAATTTTACAGAAAAATGGACGAATGTTGAACATGTATCAGTTGAGATCACCCAGTCATATGAAGAAATATACTGTATGTTCTCATATGGTTAATATAGACAGTAATATATCTACATATGTGAAGAAATGTGTATGTGCGTATACTATGTAAAGTAGAAAAGAGAATAAAGGTTAAATATCAGGTGATAAGGAAGATTTAAAGCAGGTAATGAACATGGGTTGTGAAAGAGGACATAAGAACTGATTTTCAGGTTCCAACGCTGGCATGGATTTTAGTTTTCATGGTGTATAAGTGCATAAAATATATTCAGTGCAGACAGTGTCAAGTCCAATGTGAGTGCCTCAGATTCTGTTCTGAATGTCCATTCTAACTGTACAGAAGTCCATGAACTCTGTAGTGTAATAGGCTGCCTCTTGGGCCACCAACCAGCTCCCAAATCATGACACGGAGACTTATTTGTTATGAACGCTCAGCCTTAGCTCAGGCTTGTTTCTTGCTAGCTCGTATAGCTTAACTTGTTTCTCTTTATCTATATTTTGCCTTGGGGTTCTTTAACCTTTTTTTCTGTATATCTTGTTTTCCTGCTGTCTCTGTGGCTGTCTGGTGGCTACTTGGCTTCTGGCCCTGGCATGTCCTTCTGTTCCTCATTCTCTTCTACTTTTCCTCCACCCTAAATTTTTCTTCCTATTTATTCTCTCTGCCTGTGAGCTGCACATATCACTATCCTGCCTAGCTATTGGCCATTCAGCTTTTTATTAGAGCAATCAGGTGCCTTAGGCAGGTAAGATGAAACAAATGCAACACATCTTTACATTGTTAACAAAGGAAGCAGAAACAAATGTAACACAACTTTACACAGTTAAAGTAATGTTCCATAGCATAAACAAATGTAACACATCTTTGCCTAGTTAAAATAATATTCCACAACACTGTAGTTTTCAGCTCTTGATAATTTTCACATATAAACTATTCTTTACTTTCAAATTAATAAAGTTTAAAAATAAAGATTTAAATGAGAAATGCCAGCTGAGATATGAGTTTGTGCTATACTATTTAGTTCTAAGAGTATATGTTTCTGCTATAGTATCTACTCTTGACAGTGTGAGCCTTTGCTATATTATTTACTCCTGAGTGTATGTCTGCTATACTTCTCACATAAGCTGGTCCCTTGAGAAGCTTTCCCCACAGACTGTAGCTCTAAAAAATCATTCTCTTGTAGAACAAATATATATCCATTAAGGTCATTTCCATTCATAATGAAATCCTCTTATATTCTGAAAAAATGACTAACTAGGTACAGACCCAAGCAGGAAGAAAACATTGACTCACATACACATAGCACACCCAACCTTTGTTCAAGGTGTATTGCTGACCACATCTTAGACATTTTTAAAAAAGAAACCTTCCCACATATCAGCCTTTCTTTGTTATTAACTCTGATGGAGATTAAAACCAGAATCATAGACTCTTTCATTGCCATGTAATCTAGAGGTTTACTCATTTTTCTGTGTTTTTTATTGTGCATATCACGTTAACAAAACTCAATGACAGAGATATGTGATGTGTTGTCTTGTAACTTTCTACCCACCAAGTTCATTTGACTGTTACACTCTTTTCCTAACTTTAGTAATGATGGGTAACCAGGAACAACAGTTGTGATCACTATGAAGGTAGGAGGGAGGTAAAACCACTGTTCATCATTACTCAATGTACTCATGGCAAAGCCAAGTGAACAATATATGGTGAGTCTGCTGAATCTCATCTCTGCAAAACTGTCCCTGCCTCTGCCCTGAAGTTACACTGATGCAGGGCTCCTGAGTCCGCAGCATCTGAGCCCTTCTGGGAATCCACTCACCTGCTCCTTCATGATGCCTTCCCGGTAAGATGCTGACCCTCTGTAAACTTTATGACAGCCAGATTCATGTGCTGTAATCATTGTTAAAACAGGTCAGTTTGGATATGTCTAAAGCCAACAAGCATTAAAATGGTATTTATTTTGGGAGAATTTAATACATGCATGTTAAATGTTTTATTTAAATCCCCACATTCCTTCACCTATTACTTCTCACGCTTAAAAACACTGTACTCTCCCAACTTTTGGGCTTTTTCTGTGTTATTTCTTCATTCCTCTTACTGCTCCCTCCATGTGCAGGGGCGTAGGACAGTTACTGGAACCTGGAAGCCTCTCAGACTGACGTCTCCCTCAGGAGCCATCAACTGCCAAGAGCTCCTCCACAGGGTGAGACACAGTGAGGCCCTCATGCGACCATGTTTGTTCTATGGCCGGTTTAGTTTGTGTAAGTGTTGTCCCGGTAGTAATAGCCACAGTATGGGGTTTTTGTTGTTGTTGTTTTGTTTTTTGTTTTTTTTCAAGACAGGGTTTTTCTGTGTAGTTTTGGATCCTATTCTGGAACTTGCTCTGTAGACCAGGCTAGCCTGGAACTCATAGAAATCCACCTGTGTCTGCCTCCCAAGTGCTGGGATTAAAGGGGTGCACCACCACCTGATGCCACAGTGTGTTCATGCATGAAATGGTAGTGACATTTCTAGCAATGTTTCACTGTTCTACAGATGTTTCAACATTTCTACTATCTTAGTGGAGACATCTACTATATCTGGCTCTGACATTCTTTCTACCTCTTCTCCCTCAGAAACCCATGACTTTTGGCTTTAGATGTACGTAAGGGACCTCTTTTACAATGTGTGACACAGCAGTCACTTTTACATTAGGGCCCTGCACAGCCTAATGTTCTCTACACTTGAACCAATTTGCACCTGCGTATTATTCTCCATCTACAACACAATTAAATTTTCTGGTGGGGGTTGAAAGGTGCCTCACTCTGTTGGTATAGAGATGAGAACTTGGGTTGATGTAGTTAGTATCCACTTATTAGAATAACAGCAGTAAATTCTCCCTAGCACATATCACCCAGGCAGAAGTGTATCACCAATTTAATGTCACATTAGCTCCCATTTGTGGAATGAGCTTTAAATCCAATCAGAAAATGATTGGTTCCTCGAATAACTTTCCGATCATTATTGCTCTATGGGCACTGTTGTTTTTTATCTGACGCATAGCAGCTGCACCTGATGTCATCTCTGCCTCAGCTGATGACTGTGTCTCTGCAGCTGCCAACTGCTGCTGAGACCTTAGACTGGGAGATCCTTCCTGTAGTTTTAACTAAGTCATTATCCTTTTATTTTACCAATAAGGATTCAGGAGCTAGATACTGCATGAAAACTACTAGCTCAGAGAGACAGAGATTCTTACACACCTAGGGGAGATATTACAGGAGCTTGGATGACTCCACTGGCAAAAACAACAGTAACTATGCCACAGCCCAGATCTCAGATTCCAGGCACCCAGTGGACAAAGTTAGGACATGGTAAAGGTTTCATGGAACATTTATAGTTACAGAAGAAAGAGACTCATTAGTCAAGGCAAGTTTCAAACACATTGCTTGAAAAAACTATTGTGGGTTACAACAAAGAGAAGTCTCTACTGTTCTCTGATGAAATTCTTAGCATTTGTGCTCTTGGTAGTTAGATGTTTGTGTTGACATTCCAAAATAATTAACTTAATATTCTCTACTATGGAGTCATTAAAGTTGGATAAGACCTCAATTCTTAGCAAAGACTTTACCACATTTCACACACTTATGGAGTTTGTAGTCAGAATGAATCTTTTGATGTGTTTTAAGGGTTGAAGAAATAAACTTTTTAAGACATGTGTAGGATTTCTCTCCCATATGAACTATCATGTGTTGAGCAAGGATATATAATGATTAACAAAGTCTATGCCACATTCCCCACACTTTTAAGAATTGCCTTCAGAATGAATTTTGGTCTTTTTTTTATGTCGTCTAAGGGTTGAAGAAGAGGAAAAACACCTGTCACAGTCTTCACATTTGAAGAGTTTCTGCCCAGTATGAACTTTCTTGTGTTTCCTAAGGGATGAGAGATAATGAAAGGCTTTGTGACATTCTTCACACTTGTAGGGTTTCTCTCCAGTATGAATTGTTTGATGTTCCCGAAAACTCCTAGAATAGGAAAACCGTTTGCCACATTCTACACATGTATAAGGATTATCTTCAGAATGGATTGTCTGATGTCCTCTAAGGGATAAAGATGAATAAAAACATCTGCCACACTTTTCACACTTGTAGGGATTGTCTTCAGAGTGAATTGTTTGATGGCGCCGAAGGGATGAAGATAAATAAAAACATTTGCCACATTTTTCACACTTGTATGATTTCTCTCCAGTATGAGTCATCTGATGTTCTTGAAGGTTTGTAAAACAGGACAGTGTTTTACCACACTCTGCACACTTGTAGGGATTGTCTTCAGAATGGATTGGTTGATGTCGTATAAGGGATGAAGATGAGCAAAAACATTTGCCACACTCTTTACACTTGTATGGTTTCTCTCCCGTATGGACTGTCTGATGCTCTTGAAGGTGTGCAAAGGAGGAAAACCTTTTGCCACACTCTTCACACTTGCAGGGATTGTCTTCAGAATGGATTATTTGATGTCGTCTAAGGGATGAAGATGAGGAAAAACACTTGCCACACTCGTCACACTTGTAGGCTTTCTCTGCAAGATGAGCTGCCTTGTCCTCAATGAGGAAAGCAGTCTTAGTAAATCCTTTTCCACTCAGTTTACACTTGTAAAGTTTCTCTCCAGTATGAACTGCCTTGTGGTTCTCAAGGCCAGAGTGATAACGAAAGGCTTTGTGACATTCTTCACACCTGTATGGTCTCTCTGCACTATGAATTGTATAATGTTCCTGAAGCTTTGCAGATTGGGAAAACCTCTTGCCACACTCCTCACACTTGTATGGATTGTCTTTGGAGTGAACTGCTTGATGTTGTTTAAGGTACAAAAGTGAGGAAAAACATTTGCCACATTCTTCACACTTGCAGTGTTTCTCTGCTGTATGAATTCGTTGATGTACCTGAAGGAATGATGGTTCATAAAAAGCTCTGCTACATTTTTCACACTTGTAGGGTTTCTCTCCAGAATGAATTCTTTGATGTTGCTTCAGCATTGAAGGATAGTAAAATGATTTGCCACATTCTTCACACTTGTAAGTTTTTTCATCAGTATGATTTTTCTGGTGTATAAAAAGTGATGAGCGAGTATTGAAGGCCTTATGACATTCTTTACATGTGTAGGGTTTTTCTCCAGTATGAAGTCTCTGGTGTATGGAAAGTGTTTTATGAGAACTAAGGGCCTTACCACATTCTTTACACTTGTAGGGTTTCTCCTTTGTATGAATTCTCTGGCGTTGAATATGCAGTGAGTTACAATCAATGGCCTTGTTGTAAATGTTATAATCATTGGCTGTTGTTCCTGTTGAGGAAAAGTTGAGACATGAACAAAGCAAGGAAATATTCTTCATACTTACAAGGCTTATCTTTTTAAAAGGAAATATTTACTCATACATATTGATGCATCAATGAGAAAGTACAGTACTATTGTTGTTTATTTGTTTATTTTCTTTTGGGGTCCAAAACCCAGCTCCCAAATAAATCACACACAGAGGCTTATTCTGACTTATAAATGTCTAGCCTTAGCTTGGTTTGTTTCTTGCCAGTTTTTCTCAACCTAGATTATCCTATCTTACTTTTATTCTTACTCTGTGGCTAGCCCCTATCCTCCACTTCCTTCTCTCACTCCTAGATCTCTCCTTCTATTAATTCTCTCTGCCTGCCAGCCCCACCTATTTTTTCTCCTGTCTCGCCATTGGATGTTCAGCTCTTTATTAGACCATCAAGTGTTTCAGATAGGCACAATAACACAGCTTCACGGAGTTAAACAAATGTAACATAAACAAAAGTAACACACTTTAAAATAATATTCCCCAACATAATACATTTCAAAACCTATAAGCACTAAGCATAAATGCTAAAATATTATAGGTAGCAATGATTTCTACTTCTACTAGACAAAGGGCACAACAGGATAGAATATAGAAATAATGGCATATTATTCAATATTTAATAACTAAGTAAGTTGTAAGGGCATTTTACTAAAAGAAGAAAACCCATTAAACAACAGAGACGTTATATGGCCAAACACCCATGAAATTATAAAGTAACCAAGCCTGGAAAGAGAAAGTTAATTGTGATTTTGTGAATTTGAGCCATCATCTAAATACAAGATTTTTATCCTCCACATAGAGTTTTATTTTGGGAGGTACAAAAGGTATGCTGCACAAGAAGTAGATGGTCCACAAAAAGATTAAGTTTATCGCTCAAAAATTCAAGACAGTATTTTGTTTTATTTGGATGACAAGAACATATATATATCTGAAACATTATCAAGTCACGATAAAAAAAAAAAAACTTCAGGTTCACCTGTGCATTACAAAATTTTGCTGTGACAACATATTTGTCAGTGAATAGATGACAAAATGACTGATTTCCTTTTTTGTTTGTTTTTGCTTTTTCAAGACAGCTTTTCTCTATGTAGACCTTGCTGTCCTGGAACTCAATATCTAGACCAGGCTGGCCTCAAACTCAGAAATCTACCTACCTCTGTCTCTCAAGTGCTGGGATTAATGGAGTAGGCCACCATGCCTAGGCAATAAAATGATGTATTTCTAAGATTTCTATACTTACAAGACTAAACTGCTATCGAGCACTAAATAGAGAGACAAGGAACAAGGCATGAAAACAGGAAACCTGTGTTTACCTATGACATAACAATCCACAGAGCAGAGCTTGTAGATATTCTGATATCTTACACTGTCCTTATGTACTTTATCAATGTATTGCATCAATCCACCAAAATATATAGGGAATGTATAACAAATGATTATAGGTTATACACACCTCCAAAATAATACCAAAGAATATCAAATTGCAAAGTAAAGAAAAACATTTTGAAACCACAAAATTTTGAAAGCTTAGTGGTGAGCCATGAAATGCATACTCCTAGTTACAGACAGTTTTAATCTTTGAATATATATCCACAAAGGGCATGCGTTTTAAACCCTTATTGCTGAGTGTGTGATAAAGAAAATATTTAGAAGATACCTTCATCAAAGACAAAAAACTCTGATGGGGGATCACTTTCCTCAACATGTGTGTAAGTGACATGAAAGAACTCATGTGTAAAGTTAGTTTCATACAATGGTTTCACACCCAAGTATTTAGAAATGTGTGCAATTTTTCAGATGTGTAGAAAATAGTTAAATCCTGACAGAGTCTGTTACTGAACTGTCCAAAGTGACTCTGTTTTGCCTGAGTTTTACCCAACTGCTCCCCCAACTGGACAATCCTGCTGAGAAAATGTTCTCAGGCAGCCTCATGGGCAGGTTTGGAAGATCCACTGTTTTACAACAAGAAACAAATTGTGTGAATCAATGAAGGTGAAAGTTTTGGATTTTAGGCCCCTGACCTGGCTGTGGTATGATGTAATTGTGGGTTTGGCTTTATAAACACAATGAAACTAGGGTTAGAGAGTGCCGGAATGACCAATGCATTTCCTGACACAAATCCAACACTGTCCTTCTGGTCTTCCAACAGGGTAGGTGTGGGTATTTTTGTCTGGTCCAGATTCTGGTAATAAACCTGACAAAGACTCCTTCCCTGGGTCTCCTTCTAAGAGCAAAGATGTTGACTGAAGAGGTAATGGATAAAATCCAGTTAAATCCACACCTTATGTCATTTCTGTGGATGCTGAAGGAGTGACTGTATAGTCCACTCCATCTGTGCTCTCTCTGCTGTTGTTCTGGGCCTTACACTTTGTCACTTTCCCTGACAATCCTTGTGGAACAGAGAGTCAGCCACTCTCTGAGCTCACTGTGGATTCAAGGCTACTGGACGCTGTGGGGTTCCTCTGTCCTCTTGTCTGTCCTCCATGGGCAGTGCCAACATCCTTTCTGAGGCTGTAACAGTGGGTCTGGAAACTTCATGTCTATTCCTCTTCAACCTGCTCATCCCTGGCACTGAGCTCCACCTTATGGTATTCTTTATGATGAAACAAGCTACATAATGGAGAAGGTCTGCAAGACTGACTTAGATTTTATACAGTACACTATAAAGGGATCAGAAGACTGAAGTTCCCAGTTCCTACATGGAATGTATTTATGTTCAAATTTTGTTTTGGTATAAAAGGTTTTCAGTTCAACAGTCATAATTTTAGAGTGTGAAATTTTTAACAGATATAAATTACATCATTTATCAAGTCCTACTCTGATGAGAGTCATTATTTTGTTGTAAGCTGTTACAACAAAGGTAATTAAGGCATAATAGTTAATGAGTCACCTAATGAATGATGAAAAATACTTAGTGTGCCCAAAGGTGTGTTTATATTTATGCTAAATACAAATATAATTCATTTACAGACACAATATTAGAGGGAGAGAAAAATTTCTACCTTCCATTATCCAGTCCTCTGTACATGTCATCAAAGTTAAACCTAAAGCAGGTAACTGAAACAGATTTAACTTCTTTTTTCCTTACTATAGAATAACATTACAATCAGATGTACTCAAAGTAACTGGTTATTGGGCCAGAAGTGGTGACTCATACTTTTAATCCCAGCACTCAAGAGCAGAGGCAGAAAGATCATTTTGAGTTCAGTGCCATCCTGGTCTAAAAAGCTATCTCAAGGAAAGCCAAGGCTATAGACAAACCCTGTCTTAAAAAAAAAAAAAAAAGAACAAAACAAAACAAAAACATAGAAAACTCGTTATTGAAATTGAATGCTTAAGTAAAAAGAATTAAATCTATACTACACTTGTAGGGCAGGAGACAACAAGATAGATTGGCATACTTATTCTCACATGGGACACAGACCTGCTGAATTAATGGCATTCTAGTTTCAACACAGGATAAGGATGCATGGGGAATAGGACTTGTCAGTGTCTGCTGCTCCTTTCTCCCTCTGGCCTGCAAACCAGACCAGGAAATGCTATTCCTTATCTGTAGAGAAGATGAATTACTTCTCATGTTCCATAAGATGGAGTGGATCCTCTGAGGAGGATCTTAGATTCGTTACCACATTCTAAATGTGCCAAGGATTGAAAAACACTCATTGCAATTTCTTAGCACTCCATGTCTCCTGAACTGAGAGTTGAGGATACCAAGGGGATCCTTATACCTATGCTTGACACCCAACTGGTGGTATGTGAACTACATGCCAGTTCAAATGGCCATGCCCTGACCCCTGGCTTTGAATTTCCTCCTCTTAACAAAGCTAATCCCAGAGCTGAGATGTCAATGGATGATTATGTAAGGAGTCCTCAGCAAAGTGGTAGTTATATATGACAGAGGCTCTGTCACGGGACCAGTCAGGACAGCAGGATGAACTATGGACACTCATTTAAACTAAGTTGCATGTGCGATGTGTGGACCCACCACATCAGGTAAAGAAAGCAATACAGCCTGAGGAGGAGGTGAGGTTTACTGTGAAAGTTCAACAAAGCAGTCATTCTGAGTTACTTTCCAGAGATATCTGGGACCAGCTCCTCTGCTGTGGAACAATCTCTTTATACAATATGAATATGTATTACTCTCACTGTTAATAAAAAGCTGATTGGCTGATTGGTAGGCAGGATTTTTTAGGCAGAGAGAATGCTGGGAAGAAGAAGAGTGGAGAGAGAGGAGTTGCCAGTAGATGCAGAGAGAAACAAGATGAATGTATCCTGTAGAAAGAAGATACCATCACGTGGCAGAGGGTAGATACAAATATGGGTTTATTTAAAATGTAGGAGCCAGCTAATAATGAGCCTAAGCTATTTGCTGAGCATTTATAATTAATATTAAGTCTCCACTTTGGTTATTCTGGAGCAGCTGCTGGGACAGGGAAACTCTGCCTACAAATGGCATTCCAACTTGGTGCACCCACAATCACATAAGACCTGAGAAAGCTTAAAAAAGATACTGAACACACAAAAGTGGGGCCGAATGCAGCTTCCTAGTCTTGTGTCCCTCATGTGGGAAGAGATGAGTCTCCTGGCAGCTGCCTACAGATTTGAGCCGCCTGAGCTCTGCAAGCACACTGTGTGGCAGCTTTGATGTTTTGCTCATGCAGACAGAAAAGGTTACAGATGCTCAGGAAAGACAGATCCAGACAGGGGGAAAATCTCTAAACCAGTTACAGTGTGTTTAAGAATGTACAAAGGTTTGGGAAAGAAAAGTAAAAGGGTATAGACAGTCATAAAAAATATATGTTTAAAATAACAAAGTAAAAGTCCTTAAAAAGAGAGTGAAGTAATATAAGAGAAAAAAGTCACATAAAGAGGGGAAATACACAGAGTGTCTAGATCTGTATGTTGTGTTGTCTTTGGATTTTCTGATTGTTAATGAAGGAACAACAACTACTAAGACACATTGGACTATGAAAACTGCTGGAGCCGGGCGGTGGTGGCGCACGCCTTTAATCCCAGCACTCGGGAGGCAGAGCCAGGCGGATCTCTGTGAGTTCGAGGCCAGCCTGGACTACCAAGCGAGTTCCAGGAAAGGCGCAAAGCTACACAGAGAAACCCTGTCTCGAAAAAACCAAAAAAAAAAACCCAAAAACTGCTGGATTAAACCAACCTATACATTTTAAAAATGCCTTGACTTTAAAAAAAACCCCAGGAAATTTCCTGGCTACAAACATAAAGAAATAAACATAGAAAAACTACAAAACATGTGACGTATATTTTACATGCTCAAACATAAAACAAAAACTCATCTTTGGCTAACTTGTGTACACCACATACTCTATATTTGCATTAATACAGATATGTATGTTACGTTTAAAAGTTTATGCACTTTCAGAAGGGGACCAGATAGCAATAAAAATGGATGGCCCACATAATCCAACATCTCAGAGCACCTCTGTTGCAATTTCTTCAGAATTGTGTATCTTAAACAGTTTCAAGGCTGCTGGCTGAGATGATCCAGCCTCACAGACTACACTAGCCAAGACCTACCAATTATCCTGATTTACTCAAGGTTTCCACAAAGATACCAATGCCCAAGGAGAACAGGAAGTAATCTAAAGAATGACACTTACATTCCGAAAATATGGGTTACAGATGTTTATTATCATTTAAGGGGGATTAGTTACAAGTTTTCATTGTTCTTAGTAAAATAAAGAAAAAAGGCTAAACAAAAGAGTTAAATTCAAAGATCTCTTTCTAAAAGAAAAAGGGGGATATGATATAGAAATAATGGGATAAAAGGGTAGATTATTGCCGGGCGGTGGTGGCGCACGCCTTTAATCCCAGCACTCGGGAGGCAGAGCCAGGCGGATCTCTGTGAGTTCGAGGCCAGCCTGGGCTACCAAGTGAGCTCCAGGAAAGGTGCAAAGCTACACAGAGAAACCCTGTCTCGAAAAACCAAAAAAAAAAAAAAAAAAAAGGGTAGATTATTGAATCTACTTTAAGCCAAAAGGCAATAATTAATCTCAAAATAGTTTACATTGGTATGGATTTTGGTTTATTGATACAAATTAAAAGTTATTTTTTTTTATACTGTGTATGTTTCTACTCTTGTTTGGCATATTGTGTTTATGCAGTGGTGATACAGTGTGTATCCTAATAAAATTTGCCTTAAGATCAAAGAACAGAACAAGCCACTAGATTAAACATAGAGGCCAGGCAGTGGTGGCACACATCTTTAACCCTAGCACTTGAGATCACACACCTTTGCTACCAGTATTTGGGAAGCACACATGCCATTAATCCCAGCACTAGGAAGGAAGTGATGGCTGGATGGAGAAAGGTATATAAGAAGTTAGTAGACAGGAACTAGTCACTTTTTGGATGATGCCCTTTTGGCTGAGAGCCTTTCAGCTGAGGACTCAGAGGCACTCAACAGAGGATTCGTGGGGTTGGGGAGGTGAGACATGGCAGTGGCTTGTTCCTTTGTCTCTCTGATTCTGAGTTTTTTATTAATAAGACCATTTTAGAATTTCAAGCAACAATGCAGCTCATTTAAAAATGTAATGTATAATTAAAAATAAAGGTTGGTAGTCATTTATGATAATCAAACCTATAGTCATGCTAGGTATGTTTTAAAAGTCATAAATAGATTTATTTAGATAGATAGATGGTCTTCAAAAACTTCACAGACCTATAGAATATGGCATTTAAAATGTTTTAATAACATAAAGCTTTTCTTGACAGTGAGACACATCTGCTCCTGGCAGCACCAATTTACTTCAAAGATGATGGGCATTGAAGAAACTCCATATGGAGTTTACTTTCTTTTCTTTTTCTTTTTGGTTTTTTTTCAAGACAGGGTTTCTCTGTGTAGTTGTGGTGCCTGTCCTGGATCTTGCTCTGTAGACCAGGCTGGCCTCAAACTTACAGAGATCTGTCTGGCTCTGCCTTCCGAGAGCTGGGATTAAAGGTGTGCGCCACCACCACCTGGTGGTTTTTACTTTCTTCATGGCAAAAGCTAGCCATTTGGACAAAGGAACTGCCTTTGCCTCAGTGGCGACAGTATGCTGTCCAACCTGGACCAGCAAGATGCAAAACAAAGTGACTGCCAAACTTTGCCAAGACAAAGTAGGACAGTCCTTCAAAATTCCCTGCTTCTCAAAATTGTCGGTTAGATATTCTAGGCTTGTAGGCCAAGGATGGATGTCCCAATATTAGAATAAAATTTTCCGTGACTGTCCAGGCAGCCAGATGTCTCTGTCATTAGGTAACATTTCACCTTTCTGAGGTCTTTGATTAAGTTAAAGAATAAATAATTAGAGTTAAAGATTTCCTTAGTTATAATAAAAGGTAAATTAGATATAAAACTTTTTTCGATTGACAAAGATGGAATAGATAATAAAATATTATCTCTAAATTTGTCAAATACAAATGAACTGGATATGTAATTCTTACTTGAGAACTGTTTTGTTATACATAGCTTTACTATGTTAAACTTAAAATCTTCCTTTTTTTTTTTTTTCTCGAGACAGGATTTCTCTGTGTAAAAGCCCTGGCTGTCCTGGAACTCCCTCTGTAGACCAGGCTGGCCTCAAACTCACAAAGATACTCCTGCTACTTCTGCTTCTGCTTCCCAAGTGCTGAGATTAAAGACATATGCCACCACCACCTGGCAAAACCATCCTTCTTAATAAGACAAAAAGGAGAAAAATGGTATGGAATAATCCTTCTGTAAAACGTGAAGATGTGTTGCTCTCATTGTTAATAAAAAGATGATTGGCCGATGGCTAGGTAGAATTTTCAGGGCAAAAAGAATGTTGGGTACAAAAAGGACAGAGTCAGAGGAGTCACCAGGATACAGAGGAGAAAGAGATAAACATTCCATACAAAGAAAAGGTACTGCCATGTGGCAGAATGTAAATAAGACATATGGACTGATTTAAAATATAAGAGCTAGTTAGTAATAAGCTTGAGTTATTAGCTGAGCATTTATAATTAATATTAAGTCTCTGAGTGGTTGTTTGGGAGTAGCTGGTGGGACAGAGCTGATTGTGGTCTTGACAAAAAACTCCACCCACACTCCTCAGCCCTGCTCCCATTACAAATCTGATGCCAGTGAAATGATATACTTGGAGGAAGACTGAAATCAACAGGAGACCTTGAGAAGAAGAGACCACAAGATCTACCACTGGACTACTGGTAATATTAGCTATAATGCTTCCTATAGGGATAGCCACAGTGTCTACACTGACAAGATCTGAAACAAAACATTTTACTACCTCTGACATATCTGAGATCATCAGGCTTATACACAAAAGTATATAAATTCTCTAACAAGTTGTGTTTGGAAATATATGCCAATAGCAGTTAGACCTAATATATGATAAACATATTAACTTGAAAAAACAAAACAAAACGAAACAAAACCTACAAAACCACAGATCCTTATAGCAAGTGAAAGTCCTAAATAGACTAACTGGAATGAAAGAGAGGCACACAATCACTGGACCCATAACTGGTTTGCAGAGCATCTCTGAATCTACAGTGTAAGGCCCTGTAGCTCATCCTCTCCTCCTCTTCCTAGGTCTGACGGCCAGGCCCTGCTGAACCAACTGGTGGTAAAAGTGTTGAAAAAAACAAACAGCCTCTGTTAAATCAGTGTACCTACTGGCCCAACACAACCCCTTCTACAATAAGTTAATGCTTTGACTCTTCCCTAAGATCAGTGGGGAATGTAGCTGTCCAAATGAATCCAGGTTGTCTGAGTTTTATCCAACTGCTTCCCAGCCCCAAATTGTTCTAATCAACAGGACTGCTGAGCCTTCTGTCCCTGCCTGGCTCTCAGTGATGGAATTGTGGGTTTGGCTTAATAAACCCAATCATGCTCACTTTAGTGTAGAGAGCTTTCTGTTATGAGTTTGCACGAAATGTCTGCAAATAAATGACACTCAGTCTGACCAGCACTGAGTTCTATTTCTCTGAGTCTTAAACTACAAGGGAGACTCAACAAAAAGAAAAATCCTAGAAGATGCTGTAAATGGAAGCACAGCTCACTGTTGGGGAAATACAAAGCTCAAGAGACTTAAACCATCATAAACTTCTGAGAGATGAGCTTTGACAACAAAGACATGAAGGAGAGACCTAAAGAATGATTCCCACAGTGTCATGTTTCAAGGCACATGGGAAAGCCTGCCTTTCTGTTGGATATTTGGACCTCAACTCTGCCCCCAAACCCCTCATTCCTACACACCTGAATGCACGTTGGCTGCTGCTTGTCTCTTCACATCTGAAGGCTCTTGTCTTTGCTCCAGAAATGTCACCAGGTGTGGCTTAGACACAGCAAGTCCTGTTTGTACAAAAAAGGGAGAAGATTGTTTATGTGTTCTTTTACTTGGAATTGACATGAGCCTTCCAATACATGGCTTATAGGGAAAGAGATGATGAGATAAATGATTGCAGACAGTCAGTTCCTTAAATGTTTTCTGACAGGATCACTACACTACATAAAGGAACTTACAATATCCAGATGCTGAGTTTCATTTAAAGGAAAACCATTAAAACTGAATTGTGAAACACTGTAATTAACAAGTATACTCCATGTCTCATGCCATTGAATTTCTAACAGTCCCACTAGAGTGAAGGAAATGTACCTTCAACACAGAAAGGCTAAACACAAAAAGAAAAACAGTGAAATGATCCTTTTTTTCATAATTTATTTTTATTTTTCATATGCATTGTTGTTTTGCCTGCATGTATGTCTGTGTGAGGATGAAGCATTAATTTAATTAATCTTTTTCAATAAAAAACTGGGAGTCAGATATTGGGGTAAGAACCTGACAGATCAGAGAAGCAGGGGAGCAGCCATCAGTAACTTCCTACCTCTTCAATTCCTCCATCCAAAAGAGCTGAGATCCTGTCTCAGCCCCACCTTACCACTTCCTGTCCCTCTCTCTACAGTCCTCTATGGTCAGCTAGGTGTTAGCTCCACCCTCTGACTCCAAGCAAGCTGTGTCAGAAAACAAGCAAAATATCACACAACATTAGGGTGTCAGAGCTTGGGATTACAGAGAGTTGTGAGCTGCCATATAGGTACTGGGAATGGAACCCAGTCCTCTAGAAGATCTGTCATTGCTCTTAACAACTGAGCCATCTCACCTGCCCAGAAATGATTTTTAATACAGCAATCTCCCTAATTTTTCTGAAAATAAAGGGTATGAGAATTGCTGTTGAAATGCTCCCATGAGATACTGTACAAAGTGAGGAAATAAGAATTCACTATGGATGGTATCCTCACCAAGGAAATCAAGGTTGCTGTAGTTCTCCAACATCACATCCCTGTACAAATTCCACTGAGTAGGCTCCAGGCATTCCCTCTCTTCTGCAGAGAACTCAATGGCCACATCCCCGAAGGACAGCATTTCCTGAAACAAAGATCAATGAATGATACCACACTTTAATGTAATTAAAACCATTAATAACATAACCACCTAGATGATTTGGCCTGGAGAGTTCTCCTGTCATCTTGACACTAGTTAGGGTCATTTGAGAAGAGAGAAGCATAATTGAGAAAATGCTTCCCTAGGACTGCCCTGTAGCCAAGCCTAGGGTGTATTTTCTTAGTGATTGATATGAGATAGCACAGGCCATTAGGGGTGGTACTTGTCCTGGGCAGGCAGTTCTATATGGTACAGGAAAGCAGGCAGGACAAGTCAGTGAGCAGTGTTCTTCTGTATCCTCTGCTCCAGTTCTTGCCTCAGGTTCCTTCCTTGACTTCCCTCAGTGATGGACAGTGACCTGAAGTTGTAGTCTAAATGAACCCTTTCTTCTCCAAGATGTCTTTCGTCATGGTCCTCATCACAGTAATAAAAACCCTAACACAGGCATCATGTGCCTGTGGACACAAATCTAGATTTTTCCCAGGAGGAAAGAGAGCTGGAAATGTTTCTTACATAGGTGAGTAATATTCCTCAGACAAGTTTCAAGTGATCACATAATCTTACACTGGACCCATCTTCAAGGAAAGTCAAGGTAAAAGATTCAATAAGCTCAGTTGGACCCGATCCAATTAAGACAGATAAAATGTAAAATGAATGCATCCACAGAACATGCAATTAGTGCCATATGCTACTATACACCACACATACACACATTTCTCACAGGAGAAAGTCATGGTGGGGGAGAAGGAATTTCTCAACAGTTAATATGCACACTCACGAATGTGAAGTGAAATGAACATACAGAGTCTGATGCAGCAGCTCGGGCTGTCATCTGGGTTTGAGGATTTCTACAGATTCACTAATGGTGCAAATGGTGGTGACAAGGGACATGAGAAGGAGCAGGCAGGGGAGGAACGCACAGACTGAATGTCATTTAAGTATCTGATCATGTGAGGAAACAGGCAAGTACAGGACTAACAACACTGTTGAGAATTTAACATAGAACACACATCACTTGATCTTTTTGCCATTTTCCCTTTCTATATTTCTCTGACAGAAAATATGTATTTTATTTAACTAATTAGTGTTCTTCTGTGGCCTCTGCTCCAGTATTAACTAATATGTTTGTGATATTCCTAGAGCATGTTTTGCACATATGAAACCTGTGTATCAATGTGCTGAAGCTGAGAAATATAATTGCTGATGCTATTTCCTTTTATCAAAATTTGCTAATTTTAGAATTTATAGTTTTCATATTTTATTGAGTAAAGTCCCAGAATGACCTAAGAGAATAGTCACACATTATTTTTCCTTTTTATCAATACAGGAGATATCAGTATTTTATGTAATATCGAGGTATTCCATAATAACTTCATGGTTAACCTTTGGATCCTCTTCCTAGTCATGGTATGGTCACCTCCTCAAACACTGTCTTCCAGGCTTCAGAATGCACCCTACATAATGCTTACCCACATCCAGCATGCGGGACAACAGTACTGGGGGCTTCTTCCTCCTATCACACTGTCCCAGAGCATTCACTGTTCAGGAAGTGTAGTTGGCATTTTTCTTTAGGACACAAACCAGCTCCCAAATGATGACACAGAGACTTCTTATTAATTAGGAAAGCTTGACCTTTAGCTTATGCTTGTCCCACTACCTTTTATAACTTAATTTAATCTGTTTCTAGTCATCAGTTTTGCCTTGTTGCTTTAACTTTTCTTTCATTCGTTATGTCCTGCTTTCCTGCTTCCTTCCTTCCTGTCTGTCTGGCTGGCCCTTGGCATCTCCCTCTGCTCTGTCTCCCAGATTCCTCCTCTTGCTTTCTTTGCACTGAAGATCCACCTGTACCTCCTGACTAGTTATGGGACATTTAGCATTTTATTAGACAAATCAGGTGCCTTAGGTAGGCAAGGTAAACAAATACAACACATCTTTACACAGTTAAATTAATATACAACAACATAAACAAATGCAAAACATCTTTACATAGTTAAACTAATTTTCCACAACAAGGAAGTCCCAAGTGTTGGCTTCCTGAGGTCACTGGTCAATGGAAAATACCGTTATAGCTCAAACTTCTGTTAGCTATGATTCTTTATGTTTAACATATCTCTGTCTTACATAAGTCTCAATTCATTACATTTAACATATTGATGAGATCATATGTTACCTTTACTGCCTAAAATAACTTACAGTTTCACCAATATTGTCACAATTGGCAAGAGTGACATATAATTCAGAGAATTAAAATGTAAGTATGTCATTTTCCCTCTATCTCCTCATTGCAACATCTCTCATGTCCCCCTACAGTCCATCTCAAATACATAGTGTATACTTCTGTAATTATTATTGTTACACACACACACAGCACATAAATATACATATATGTAAAGATATAGATAACTATATAAATATGAATGGCAGAGTCTGTTCAGTGTTGCCTGTCTGTATGTTCTGAGGACTGACCACTTGCTACTGGATAAACAGAGTGCTCTCATCCTGGGAAACACTAATTCTCCCTCTCTTTGCAGTTCTCAGGTGCCTACACTTGGATGCTTACCCAGCAGACTGCCCCCTGCAGGGGATCTTGTGCCACTGTCATTGATCAGTCCTTGTTCAGGCAGCCATGTTGTTGGGGTATCATGGGCGCAGCTTCCCTTCACTTTCTAGAAGGCACAACCTCACAGCAGACTTCCTGGACCTCTGGCTCTCATAATCAATATGCCCCCTTTGCAGAGATATTCCCTGTGCCTTATGTGCAAGAACTGTGGTATAGGGTATCTTTTGGGTCAGAACACCACAAGATAATAGTTCTCTGGACTTTGTAAGTTTTAGTTTTCTGGAATGTTCTCTGTGCTGCAGAAAGAAGTGCCTTTGATGAGCAGTCACAGCTACACTCAGTGTAGGTCTAAGGAGAAGTACTTGGAGTGCAGTTATGGATTATGATGGTTTAGTGGCATTAGTATGTTCTCCTCTATGATTTAAGACCTAACAAGTCACCAGAGGCAGCTCCAAGCACTCTGTAGGTCTCCTGTCCCCTCTAAGTCCCTTTGACAGCTGCTGCTAAGGCCCAGACGTGAGAGGCACCTTTACTGATATCATGCCATATGGGTCATTGTTGTGGTTCATGGACATAACACCTAGGCAGGACTATTTGTTGCTTTTAACCCTTGGAACTTGCAAAGCACCTTCCAGCACTGAGCAAACTCACCTTTAGGCAGAAGACATTCAGGTCAGATCCAGCTCCAATCCCCTGGCTCTTGTATCTCAAGGGCATTATATTTTCACCATTGGGAGGAGAGAGTACCTTATCATCACAAGACTTTAGGGACAACTGAAATATATCCTCCATAAAGAATGATTACATAGAATTTTTTTTTTTTTAAAAAAAGAAAGTGCAGAGTTGAGCAGCAATGAGGAGGCCTGCAGATCTTCAAGAAACAGGCAGAATCAAGCAATTTGGTGAATAGAACACCCAGCACATTCTCAAGGGAAAAGAAATGGAATTATTTTGGAAGCTTCTTTGTAGCTAGTATAGAATGTTGCCACTTTTAGAAGTAAGTAGAAGAAAAACAGATCCCACTCTGTTTTAACTAGGGCACTGGTTCTCAACATGTGGGTCATGACCCCTTTGACAAACCTTCAAATTCAAAGTGTTTACATTACAATAAATAACCTCAGCAAAATTACAGTTATGAATCAGCAGGGAAAATAATTTTATGGTTTGGGGTCACCACAATATGAGGAACTGTATTAAAGGGTCACAGCATTAGGAAAGGGGAGACTGCAGAACTAGGGGGTCACCAAGAAGAGGGAAAATTACGAGAGTGGAGTAGGGCCAGAGCCCAGGAAACATTAACCCCTGAGAGAACTTGAGCAGTCCCCAAAGCAGAATCAACAGTAAGGACCACTCCCCACATTGCCCAGCACAGCACAGCACCATTCTACATGGGAAGTGTCTGCTGTCCTGGGGCCAATCTCCTGTGAGACACTGTGAGCGGAGGGCAGTGTGCCTGCAAACAGGATATGATTTAGGAGGGATTTTACCCAATAAAATTAACAGCAAACTTTTCAGAGGAATTTCAAACTGGCAAAATTCATTTCTATAATGAAGAAATTCTAATGAGTAGCTTAAGAGGGGCACATTGCCATCCACTTAAAATTGTTACACATTCTTACTATAATTGTGAGGTGGAAATCTGTACTCCAATTGAATGGTGGCCTGTCCTAGAGGATAGCCTAGAACAACAGAATGGACATAGTAGATATAATAAGAACTCTTGCATCTCCTGTCAGTATCCCTCAGAGACATCTTTTCAGAGAGTCAGACTAAACTGAAGACTAGCAGGACATTGGTGGGAAGCCAAAATGATGGGCAAAGAAGGACTGGATTTCTGGCCAGGAACTAAAACATAGTGACCCTCCATTGAAAATGGCCAATCTACCGATTACATAACACACTGCTTTCAATACACAACACACACATCATGAAGAAGCAACTCCTGGATCTTTGTCCCAGGGCTTTACTCACGCAACTGTGCCATGAAATAATCACTAATTTTTGCTTAAAGCCACCAAGGTATACAATTTGATGACTGAAAAAGTGGATTAAAGCATGAACAAATATGAGAGACAAAGTATAGTATCTGTTTTGGAAAAATGAATTATATAATTATAATTTTAGTTTAAAAATAAGTATCACATCCTTTGCTCTGTATATTAGATGCCTAGTTATATTTGTGGATTTTAATAGTCAATATACTGTTCCTGAGTCTTCTTAAAGCAACAGTATGTGGAGTATATCTAATAAGGATTTGGGACATACACTTTCATAGATCTGAGTTAAATTCATATAGGTATTGCAAAGAAGAGAACAATGGAATGCAGATTTTTGAAAGAGTTGGCCTTGCAACCACACACATCTTTCAATTCAAAGTGTTGCTGCATGTGATAATGACTATGGAGGACACTATGACATGCACCAATATAACCAAAAATGACAATATAATGAAAATCTGTGCTGCTCAGGTTTATTCCTTGAACATGTTTGGCCCTGTTCAAATCTTTTGCAATGTCTCTCCATGGCCTCTGACATAATCATGTAGATTGATCAACAGGAACTGAATGTCCTCACCCAGCTCTCCTCCCCTCCAGAGTTTTCCAGATATGACATGTCTAACACAGCAAGGTTCATGCATGAGATGTAAACACAAGGAACTCCCTCCCTCACACTGACATTAGAACACAATGAAAGAAGCCTGGGAGGAAAGAGACAGGACTGCTCAACAAGGGGAACTGGACTGGACCTGTGGAAGAGCAGGAACCAACATGAGCACTTTGCTTTACTGGTTGGACATGGCAGTGCCCATGTGAAGGACAGGGAGGAAGTGGTTTTGTTCTGGCTAACTGTAAGAAGCACCTGCACACAGTGGAACCTCTGGTGTGAGAACAGGGGAAGGCATCCCAGCTGCAGCTGCAGAAAAAGACCCAGGAATATAACCACAGCAGCCACATCAGTCAAGAACTGCAGAATGGAAATGAAGAAATAATGGAGTCTCAGATTAGATATGAAAGGAGCACACTGGAAGAAATCAGTGAAACCAGAAGAAATCAGCATCAGGTCACGACAGTAACTAACACAGATTAATATCCAAAAAGAATGAACAATCACTGCATATAGGGAGGAATATTCAAACCAGGCAAAGAGGAATTTTTCCTTACATAGTAAATGCAAACCAGTATCTAATCACCAAAATTTAAAGTCTTCAATAAAAACAAGTTAGGGACAAAGTTTAAATTACACGTGGAATGAGTTAATAGAAGGTAAGCACACCTAGTTTGTAAATCAATAAAGTGCTGATTGCATGGATTTGTCATGGCACTCAATGTAAGATACATGAAATGAACCATAGAAAGTATTCATCCCATCATTTAAGTATGTTTAAATTTTTTCTGTCACAGACTCTGGCCTTGAATTTGCTATGAAGCAGGGGAGGACCAGAGGGTCCTGTCTCCCCTTCACAAATGCAGAGATGACAGGGATGTGCAATACAGTAGACTGGAGTTTCTTTTCTATCACAGGTCTGTTTACTTTAAATCACATGAATACACACAGTCTGTGAGTTCTTCCTCACCCTGCTGACTTGACACAAAAGTCTGGCACTAGAACCCAAGGCCATGAGAGTTTTTCATCTGTTCCTAGACACCCTGCTTCTGGATTATCTCAACACTTCAAGACAAGATCAAGACATGTTGACACAATCATTGTTGGTCAAGCAGACATCCTGCCATTTTTATAGTTAGTTTACCCTACATTATGGATGGAAGATCTTTCAAAAGTTAAAAAAACCCAGCCCTCCAGGTGAAGCCTAGAGTCAGTTTCTCCAGTTCCCATTCTTCCTGCAGACGGTCCCTCTGTGTGTGGGATGTATGTGTGTTCTCTCACCCCTTTTCTATAGCAGCTGATTCTGGCTGATCTGTCTGCTGTGCTCTAGAATTTCCTACATGAGACCTATTGCACCTTGGATTTTTCCTCTCTTAATTCTTTTTAACTGGCAGAGAAAATGAACACAATCAAGACCTCAAGACTGTTACACTAGGCCGGCTACAGAGTTCAGGAAGGACCAGATCTCGTTTGCTCTACAGATTCTGAGAAATCTGGCAGCATCCATGTGAGAATGGCTCAGCTAGAGAAGCATGCTTCCCCACCAAAGCTGCTCAGTGAGCTCCCAGCTCCACCTCAGGAGCAGGCAGTCAGCTGACCATCATTAGTTTGCAATCCTGGACTTGCACTAT
>CABHPP010136327.1:0-17772 GCA_902168425.1 Peromyscus attwateri | reverse complement strand
CCCCGCCCCCCCCCCCCCCCCCCCCCCCCCCCCCCCCCCCGCACCCCGCACAATGCCTCAGGCTGAGCTACACCCTGGACCAACCTCCATGTCAGAGATGCAACAGGACTGTAAAGCAGGGCAGAACTCTCTTCCAACTTTAAAGAAGACTCACGTGTGTAGACCAAAAGCGAAGTGCGGATTTCCTGGATGGCCCCCCGTGATGTCACAGTTTCCAAGACTACATTTCCCAGAAGTCTGCGGGAAGAAAAGTCCGGGGACTCATTAGGTGAGTTCTTCAGTTCCTAGTGCCTGTTAGTGTTCTGGAGAAGTCCCACAAAAGACCACCATCCACGAATGCAATTAGCAAAAAGGTTATTTATGCCATCATGCCTGGGCCGTCCATTCCACACAAAGGCAAAATGATGACCCTTAGAGGAGCTCGCAGGCTCCTTGTAAACACAGCTGAAGGGAAGTTCTTAGGGCAGTTAGGTCATTTTATCCACAATTGGCTTAAGCGGGTGGCAATCATATTAGTATGCTCTAATTGGCCAGGGCTAGTTAGGGACTTGTCAGGGCTACAGTTTTCCATTTTGGGGCAAGCCTGGACAAATCCCAGGCTTTGTCCTTATTTGGTTATCTGCTGACTGTGGCTCAGGCCTGGCCTAGTACTGCATGTACTAGGCCTCCTTGTCTTTGCTGTTGGGGGCAGGGGTGGGGTCTGGGGTGGGGAGCGTGTTGGGGGAGGTGGAGATTGATAGTCTTTTGTTTGTGGCTCTTTCAGAAACTGAAATTGAGGCCTGATCTCTTACAGAAGACTGAGCCGCCTGTTAGGGTGTCTGCT
The DNA here is from genome assembly GCA_902168425.1 of Peromyscus attwateri. NCBI lineage: Eukaryota > Metazoa > Chordata > Mammalia > Rodentia > Cricetidae > Peromyscus > Peromyscus attwateri. Next base: position 16,949 of record CABHPP010136327.1, on the reverse strand, counting down.
TATTATTCTCATTCCCCCTTGAGTAGTGCATCATCTCAAATCGTGGAGATGTTTCTCTTTGGTTCATGGGCTTGTGTTGTTGTTTAAACCCGTTAATTGGACTGTAGAGATCTATTCCTTAATAAACCTGATTAAAGCATTAATTGTACATGGTTCCTAGGTTAGAGTCAACAGTAAGATGATTAAAGTTTCAACTAAGGCTGATGAGGTGACCAGTAAAATAGAGGTTCGTACCCTTCTTCATTTTGTTGTCTTTCCAATTGCCAATCATGTAGCTTCTTCCTAAGCAGGGCTATTGAGTTCCTGATAACCCAGAATGGTTAATATAAAAGCAGTATTGTTCTCCTAAGTCCTTGCATAGGCTCCTTCTATTTACGAGAACTATTTCTCTAGGACAATGACATTTGCATCTATTGCCGTTTTCAAGGCCCTGTAGTTCTGCTCTTGTAATACCAAGGCTGAAGTTCCATTACCTATGGTCCCAGTTAAGTCGACTCCTAGGAGAGTGGATGCAAAGGTTGTGATGACTTTGCATTTTTACTGTCCTGGTGATGTTTCTAATTGCTAAAAAAAAAATTATCATCAAGGTAGTAGACTATTCTGGGGACTAATTGGACCAGGACACAAGAGACTTTTGTTCTGACCTAAAACCTGAACATTAACATTGGGAGTCAAGCCAGAGGCATATGCCCATCAGTCATCATCTGGTGGGATCAGGAAGCTGGCTCCTATTGGATTCTGAGTGAGATTACAGAGGTGGGGAATAGCCAGGCAGAGGCTGTTTCAAAGATCATTTCCTATTACCAACCGCAAAGTGAGCCTTCCCTTATTCATTTTTTGCCATCTGCAAGTTTGTATGTCAGGGGTTTGGTTCAGGGGCTGATATTGGGATTCTATCATCATCAGTTTAGTGGTACCCAGAGAGGAATTATCATTTAGTCAAGGCATCAATGACATAAGAGCCAACAGCAGGGTTGGAGATTTAGCTCAGTGGTAGAGCGCTTGCCTAGCAAGCGCAAGGCCCTGGGTTTGATCCTCAGCTCAAAAAAAAAAAAAAAAAAAAAAAAAAAAGAGCCGATAGCAGAAGCAGAAGTCATAAAGCCCTGTGATGGCTGACAGAGGTCCTTATCTAGAAGGAACCTGGAAGTGATAGTGGGAACCAGTTACTATTCTATGACTCAGGTTTCCTATGACAAAAAATTCCTTTTTGATCTAACATTCCAAGGTGGGGGGGTGATATATCACTTCTGTAATTACTTCCTGCTGACATTAGGACATTGTTGTCAGGGCCTTGGAAAGCAAGTATGTTAGTCAAAGTCAAGGAGGGAATTTAGAAGCATCTGGTTCATTGACCAGTTGAAGAGACAGCATTTATATTGGCTGGATTGGTCCCTATCAATCAAGTTCAGGGCTCACAGTCATTTGGAGCAGGTTGTCATGAGCAGTTATGTTTGGATGTGTCTGTCAGCCAAGTGGAAACCTGTCGAGACAGATACAAGCTAGGAACAGAAGTTAAAATTTATGAATTTATTTGGAACATTTAGACCCATAGTCTCAGTAATTGAAGAAGGGGAGGAGTCCCAAGACCAGGAGAGAGCGAGATGACATCCTCATGAATAGACATGTAGGGAAACTTAGGCTGTATTTATCTGGAATCCTTTTGAGCTGTGAGATATATCCAAGTTTTATGACTTTGTTGATTTTCTGAGGTTTAAATATCCACTTCATGAAAAGACATAAAAGTTTCAGATATATTAGCATTATCAATCTGGACTGAAATCCATATTGTAGAAAAAGCAGAAAACAAGTATCTGTAAAACAACAGTAGACTCACATCCTTGAGTCCTAGCAACAGCTATAGATTTGGGCTTAAAATTACATTGTATATTATATTCTGTCCAGAGAGCCAGGTATAGATTAAACTGAAATGTTTTTAGCCCAATGAAAAGCATCTATGTCTATATTTAGAAGACAACCAAAAGAAATCTAAAATATTGAGCTTGTGACTCAAACAGTCAGCAGTCATTGCTCTGTTAGCTTGTCAGAATTCTATTAACGTCAAATTCTGAACTTTTGAAATCTTAATATAACAATATCATAAAAGGGCAAAGAAATCTGAAGCATTTTCCATATTTTAACTCATTTTTAGACCTTGAAAATTTACATAGCTTTTAACCCTTTTTTAAATATAATCATTTATCAAAGATATAAGTGGTTATTATTGAGAACAGCCATTTTAAGTTATGTTTGAAACCTGTTTATCCCTTAATATAAAGCCTGTAAGGCAATCCTGTTTGCCTTCTCTTATCAAGAGACCTACTAGCTTTCATTAATCAATGAACTAATAAGGTGGCTGCAGCCTTGTGGAAGAATCTGGTTGTCTGGTGCTGCTCACCTGACAAAGTTATAGCTAGTCTAGTCATCAATACCACCAGAGATCTGAGAAGGATACATTCTAAGTGCAGACCAAACAGCTTCCAAATCTATTTTTTTTTTAAAAAAATGACAGAGATTACCCGTTACCCAGACCACTATCCCAGACTCCTGTGGTCTTCGTGGCATTGGAAGCAGAGGTATCAGGACAGTCTTTGGTTGCCAAGCCCATAATGTGAGAGCTTTCCCTGTGGAGGAGGAACCTGGGAAAGACTGGTTTTATTTTGTTAGTCTCACTTGTCTACAATCTGTGTTGGGTCCTGGCAACAGGTATTGTGTTGGGACATCTTGCCCAGTGATCAGTGTTATCAACAATCCTGGTGGTGTCATTGTGTTGTTTCATATCTTCTTTGGAGACCTTGGGAGTGATTGCTAGAAGCTGAAAGTTTCTGTCTGTCATAGTAAGTTTTTATCAAATAATTTAAATGCCATATTCATCAGATCTTTGATGGGTTTGAGGACCATTATTTATTAAATATATCTGAGCTAAACAAACCTAGGCCTAATCTTGAAAATGAATCTAAGTTTGGTAACAACAACCAGGTTATTGCTTTATCCTGTAGATATATTAGTCAAATGGACCTGTCAAGGTTTTGTTGTGTTTTTCTTATTTTATAAGCATTTTTCCCTATTATAGATATTATAGGAGCAGTTAGATTGCAGTTTTCATTTACAGATCATAGATGTGATATTGACAGTTTTTAAGAAACAGGTTTGGACTTTTTCATGAAATTCTGGGTAACTAAGAACTTTAACCTTGTCATTTTATAGAAGACCAAACATATAGAACCCTGTAACTCAGAGGGTTGTGACTGAAGAGGCCTAACTTAACATTAGTGCAGCCATGACAGGCTGCAGACTAACAATACTGGGACTAGGCCTCACCATTACAATAACCAGGAAAAGCCACAAACTGTACCCTGCGGGGGACCAATCAGAATTGAGACAAACAAGTATTAGATGCTCCAGAGCTTTAAGGATTGCTTATATAAGTTATATATAAATTGTCAATTTCCTTGCAGCAACACCAGTAAGAAACTGTGTTTGACAAGACTTCTGTTACCCCACTCCCGCCCAATCAGGAGTTCAACCACCATCTGAACCCAGAATTCCCCTACCTGCCTCCATTCTTTACTCTTTAAAAAACCCTTCCTCAACTGAGCTCAAGGCTCCCCCTGATCCAATCACTGTGTTGAAATGGACAGAGAGTCCAAGCTTGAGCTTGCAATAAAGGCTCTTTGCTTTTGCGTATGAACTCAGACTCCTGTTGGTCTCTAGGGTGCTCATGATGTGGGTATAACAATGGCATGATGGTTTGGGACCTTAGTCCTCTTCTCTCCTTTAAAAGAGCATGATTTTATTTTTAGCATAAACATTCTGCAGTGAAGAATCACCAGTTTTTTTAAAAAATGAAGAAAACCAACTAAAATTAACCTAATATGGTTAAATCACCAACATAGTTTATAGTTTCCCTTCAAATTCAGTATAGTTCATATCCCCTCTGGCCTTCTACAACTTTCTATATATCCTCAGGTCAGGCCTTTCCTATCTTTGCTCCTCTGGCTCAGCCAGACATAGACAAATTCTTTTTTTCCTTTTTTTTCATTAATCCAGTCTCCCGATTTTTCTCTTTCTTCCCAGACAACATGCAAATTTTCATCAAAGTCTTTCTTATGGTTTGTACCAGCAGTTCAGAACATTGCATAGGTACACTTTAAACAAGAACAAAAGCAAATATGATATATGTGTGTATACATATACAAAAATAACTCTGAATTTGCATCAAAATATAAAAACATGTACCAATGTGAAACATCGGAGACTAACAGTAGTTTTCCTTACCCCAACCAATATTAACTTGTAGCCAATTCCTCTAAATAATGACAAATATTTATAATTCATTGAATCCAAATGATCAAAACCCATGTATTTTTCTTTTCCCGTGGAAACAGAAGCATAATTTTTCCCAAACATAGTATCTCTTTTATAGGCTAGTTCAATTCAGCAGTGTCTCAGACAGTGTCAGACTAGCGCTGGCCAGCAGCCAAGACCTTGACATGCTCACAAATCCATAAAATATATTGCAGTGGGTGAAGAACTTAGCTTAGGAAGGAAGTGAGGGGGAGTGGTGGCTGCTCTGCAAGGGAGATTGTTAACCCCTCCAGCCAAACCCCAGACTCTCTGTTAGGCTTTCACTCATCAGCTGCAGGTAGCAATTCCCCGCCACCCCACCCACAGGAGTGAGCGCATCTCCCAGTAGCCTTCTCCCTGCCTGCCTGCACCAAGCACACCCCCACCCTGTGTGAGAGCTGCTGGCTGGCTGCAGACCTCTTCTGCAAGCCAAGCCAAGCCCTGTCCACACTGTGGGCCAAGAGCAATGACAATGGGGGAGTCAGCCCTTGCCATGCCTCTCTCTTTTTCTCTTTTTCCCCCCTTTGGAGAGTTTTCCTTTCTGGACAATAAGCCCCAAGGCATTGGCTCAGGCCCCAAAGTCCTGGAACTGATCCAATGAAATGCTCAAGGGGAAGGGTAATGCTGTGGGATGGTCTGTATGTCAAATGTGTTGCTCTGATTGGTCAATAAATAAAACACTAGTTGGCCAGTAGCCAGGCAGGAAGTATAGACGGGACTAACAGAGAGGAGAATTGAGAGAACAGGAAGGCTAAGGGAGACACTGCCAGCCGCCGCCATGACAAGCAGCATGTGAAGATGCCGGTAAGCCACAAGCCACGTGGCAAGGTATAGATTTATAGAAATGGATTAATTTAAGATGTAAGAACTAGATAGTTAGAAGCCTGAGCCATTAGGCCAAACAGTTTAAATAATAAAAGCGTCTGTGTGTTTATTTTATAAGTGGGCTGTCGGACTGCCGGGGCTTGGCGGGACCCGGAGAGAAAATTCTCCAGCTACAGGGTAAAGGTCGTTTGCCTCAGCCTTTTCAGAAAAAAGAAGGAGGTTAATAGACAGTAACAAATAATGCCAAAGTCAATCTAGTACCAGTACATTAGATCTGAGATGATGGTTTGTCTCACTCCAGGTAAGCTCTATCTATCAGATGGCCTATCATGCTGTTAGCAAGCTCCACCTGGAAGGAGTCACCTGTGAATCCCAGTCCAATCAGTGGACCCCAAAGTCTTTTATAGGTGCAGGTGAATCAGAGATGTCTCTAAACCCACGTATGGTGCAAGTATTACTAGTGCATCCACCTAGCACTCAATCCTAGACTTATCTTAGTCAGTTTAAGCTTCCCAGAGACATAAACACATAGAACACACTAATAACATAGTAACAGCCAGAATACAGCCCAAGACAAAGAGTGCTCACTCACCGGCTGGGTTATCAGATGCTCCACAGGATGGAAGTCCTATGGGGACTTCCTGGCCAAGGTGTGATATCTTAGGATCCTGGAGAAGTCCCACAAAAGACCACCATCCATGAATGCAGTCAGCAAAGTGGTTGTCTATTCTAGCATGCTGGGGCTGTCCTTTCTACATAAAGGCAAAATGGTGACCCTAAGAGAAGTTCACAGACTCCTTTTATACATAGCTGAAAGAATTCTAAAGGCAGTAAGATCATCCTATCTAGGTTTGGCTTACACAAATGACAATAATATTAGTATGTTTCTAATTGGTTAGGATAGGCAGGGTTGGGCTAAGGCTATAACTTTTCCATCCTTGGACAAGTATGGACAAGTACCAGCCTTTGTCCTTATTTGGTTATTGCCTTGAGGTACCTGAGAAGTGGGGGATGAGGGTGGGGAGGTGATTGGCCCAGGCCTAGGATGTGCAATTCTCATGTCCTCGCTGTCAGGAGCATTGGTGATTGATTGCCCTTTGTTCCCATCTTCCTCAGACACATCTGTCCTGTTTCCAGAGACAGGAGGCTTAGTTCTTTTTTTTTTTTTTTTTTAAAGATTTATTTATTTATTATGTATACAGTGTTCTGCTTGCATGTGTCCCTGCAGACCAGAAGAGGGCACCAGATCTCATTATAGGTGGTTGTGAGCCACCATGTGGTTGCTGGGAATTGAACTCAGGACCTCTGGAAGAGCAGTCAGTGCTCTTAACCGCTGAGCCATCTCTCCAGCCCAGAGGCTTAGTTCTTAACTGAGTTATTAGGAACCTGTCATGATATTTGCTTGGCCCTCTCACCTGGCCCTCTCAGCCAGAAACACATACTCAGGATTTTTCAGATAAAACGCATGTGGGCAAATGAAAATAGTCAGAAGTTCTGAATCAAATCATATGGCTCTATAGGACAGTTGCAGCACTTATGCTCTGGATTAGCAATGGGCAGCACAAGAGCAAGTATATGGTCATTCTTCTTTTTCCCCTCAGGACAAGGTTTCTCTGTGGTATAATAGCCCTGGCTGTCCCAGCACACTCTCTGTAGACCATGCTGGCCTCAAACTCACAGAGATCCTCCTTCCTCTGTCCTGAGTTCTGAGATTAAGGGCATGCACCACCACAGCCAGGCTACTGTCACTCTTCTTACTCCACCTTATCGGACTCTGAAGCAGCAACAAAAACCTTTCTAGGACACAAGTCCTGGAATAAATAAAGCTAATAATCTTTATACTTAATGTCACTATTTAAATATGTATTAAATTACATCTCTAGGTAATTTACTCATCAACAAAATGAACAATACTAGAGAGCTACTTCCCATCCATTCCCATTACGTCAGATTCTTCTATAAAGATAAAGGCTGTTCACAAGTAAAGAGAGAGCATAGTGACACTTCAGCTGTTCCTCCAAGGGCTGATAGAAGAGTAGAACTGATCCCACTGTTAGAGTCATGGCAAGGTATTCCTCTATGCAGGCAGCAATCTTTCAAGTTTTACTCCCGGACTTCTTGGTCTTTGCAGAAAATATTACTTTGATCACCATCCACATGCTTGAATGCACAGAGTAAACCTGTCTGGTCACTAAGGCTGGCCCATGATGAAAGAGCATGGCCTGAAACTGGACAGGGGACCATGAGAGAAGAAGAGACTGTAATGAAGCTGGAGAGAGTAGAAAGGATAATGGAAGACACATGGTGTGAAAGCAGAAGAGGAACTATCATGGAGGAGGGAGCCAGCAGGGTGCTCAGGCACTGAGGACAATGCAGAAGAGGGTGGTGAATAAGAACAAAGTGAGTATAAAAGTGGCATGATGAGGAAACGGGGCTCTGCTGGTGAAGGCACTTGCATTTGGAATCCCAGCACTCCTATGGTGAGATGGGAGATGGAGGTGAGAGAGAACTGCTGGAAACTCCCAGACCAGCTATCCTAGAGCACACAGCACAGCTGCAGAAACATAGACTCTGCCCCAGCGAGGTTAAAGAGAGAACCAACTTCTGAAAGTTATCCTCTGAATTCCACATACACACCATCACACAAGTATGCCCACACACACACAGCTAAAAAAAGAATATGTCATAGTAAAACCTATTAATTCTAAGTCTAATTTAAAATTAATAAGAATAATAAAGTACATGTAAAAATAGATTAAAGTGCATGGTAAACTGACTGATGAGCTACTTCTAGTCAGTGCCTGCAGAATGTGAAATGAGCATAATCCTTGTTTAGCGACATTTCAGTATGAGCACAAATAAGAGTGATTCCTAAAACCCAAATCAACCAAGGCCTGCTTTCCCAGGTGAGGGTGGCACAGAGGCTTCATGGTGAGGAGAACCCACGTGAGAAACCGTTACATATACTGAGAACACATATAGTGAAAACAGATAGTCTATTTCTATTTGCAGAAATTAAAGTGTTCTGAAACTTGTCCTACTTAATAGCATATTTTTTAAATTTATTTATTTATTCACTTATTTTTACAGTTTTAAGGAATGAAACCTGCCAAAGATAGCAGAGCTCAGTTCCTGACATGAGTCTGAGTCGCAACATGAATTTTCAGCAAGGGATGCTGGAGACCCAAAGATCATGCAGGAATCCCCACTGCTGAGCTTTTTAATAGAGGCGACTGCATGCAAAGACACAATAAAATCATTAAACCACATTTACAAGGAAAGGGAATGCTTTACTTAATACATCACCTTGCTGTGGGATGGTCTGTATGTCAAATTGCTCTGATTGGTCAATAAATAAAACACTGATTGGTCAGTGGCCAGGCAGGAAGTACAGGCAGGACTAACAGAGAGGAGAATTGAGAGAACAGGAAGGTGGGAGGAGACACTGCCAGCCGCAGCCATGACAAACAGCTTGTGAAGATGCCGGTAAGCCACAAGCCACGTGGCAAGGTATAGATTTATGGAAATGGATTAATTTAAGCTATAAGAACGGTTAGCAAGAAGCCTGCCACGGCCATACAGTTTGTAAGCAATATAAGTCTCTGTGTTTACTTGGTTGGGTCTGAGCGGCTGTAGGACTGGCGGGTGACAGAGAATTGTCCTGACTGTGGGCCAGGCAGGACTGGAGAAAACTCCAGCTACATCACCTGGGAGAACAAACACAAGAAAGCACGGGTAGAAAAACATATGGGAACATAACAAGTCCATACTGTTGCCGATCTCTTTGGCTTCATGAACCTGGGAGAATTGAGCCTAACAATGAGGCAGACTAAAGTCTCATGCAATAGCCAGGGTGTCAGACAACTTTTTATATTCTGAGGGTTAAGCAAGGTCATCAGAGAAACGTTCACTCAAGTCTGAGTAGTATATAGTCACAAGGGCAAGGTCACATGAGTTCAGGCTTGTACAGTCTGGAGGACAAGGTCACCTAAGTTCAAGCTGTATGCAGTCACAGGACAACTCCTGCTTGGAAACACCATTCTAGATAATTATGGGCAAGATGATAGGCAATCTAGAGTAAAACCCAGTCCCATTTACAGCTGGGAGAGGCATAAAAGTGCATTCCAAGAACAGTGGAGGAGCAGAGGTGACAAGACTCTTATCTTGTTTACTTGGACTTGTCTCCCAAGCTCTCAGAAATCTCACACAGCTTCGTTCATGGACTGTGTTCTGACACCACACATCTTAAGGAACAGCATGTTCCTGTACAGGTCATTTCCTTCTGTGCTTAGTGTGCCAAGGGTCAGGATACTCTTTGATGCAGAGTGTGTTTCTTTCACAGACAAGATTGTTGGTAACAGAAGCCCAGGGCTTTGAGTGTGCTGGACTAAAGCTCTAACTACTGAACTGCATGTATGTATTTTTAAATTAAAGAAAATCAAAATGCTGATTTTTCTCCAGTGATGTACACAGCTAAAACCTGCAGTTCTGTTTAATAGTCTCCTTTTCAACACAGAGATTTGTTTTTATTATTTTTAAATTATGTGTCTATGTCAGTGTCTGAATGTGGACATGTGGATGTGAGTGTAGGTGCCCATGGAGGCTGTTATGCTCTTATCTCGGGGACCACCAAAAGACCAACATGGACATGGAATCCCAAATGTAAAAGCAAAGAGCCTTTATTCCAAGCTCGAGCTTGGATTCTCCAGATCTGTCTGATGCAGCAGTGAGAGCAGAGAGCCCTGAGCCCAGGTGGGGTAGGGTTTTTTGTTTTTTTTTTTTTATCATAGTAGAGGTTGGGAGTAAGGGGATTTCCAGGGTTCAATACACTGATTGACTGACATTTGTCTAGGGGCATCTTGGTGAAAGGCAAATAAGTGCATGCTGGGCTCAGGGACATCTGGTGATCTTATTTAACCTTATCTAATGGTTCGAATGTGTGGAATGTCAGGCACTTCCCTTTAGATGCTGGCCCATCCCTGGGTGGTATCAGCTTATGGCTTTTGCTGCAAATACCAGGTGGTGCCTGTCAGTAAGCCTGTCATGGCAGCTGTGTCTGGACCCCTAAGCCTGTCATGGCAACCATGTGATCAAGCTGTTTTGACCCCCTACAGAGGCCAGAGGCATAGGATATCCCAGAAACTGGAGTCACAGGATGTTGTGAGTCTCAGTCCTCCACATACTCAGTAGGACTGCTGAGCCATTTTCCAGCCCTTCATTCTCCATTATGGATGCTTTTGTTGCTATTTGTTGTTTTTATATAAAGAAGATGTAGTCGCTGGGCTAGCCCCCAGGAACTCAAATCCACTCTTCCATGTCTTCCACTCTTCCACTTACACTCTTACACAGTGTGAGGTTCATGAAGGCAAAGAAGACACTGTTAAGGAGTTCACGACCACCTGGGAAAAGAACCACAGACTCAATTCAGATTGTGATTAGTCAAATTGATTAATTCTGCTAGAAGGGCAGCAGCCTCCAATCCAAAGTAGAGACTGCTGCACCAAGGCAGATGTGGGAAGGGTTTTTAAAGGTCAAAGACAGAAGAAGACCTTGATTATCTGCACAAGCAGCCCAAGAGCTATTCTGCTCTGACTACACTGTCAAGATGACTTTGAAATAGTCCTTGAATGTCTGCATAAGCAAGTTACCAAAGTAAAAAAAGTGATTAGTAATGCCATAACAAGTCGATGGTCAGAGATGCACATTTCTGGTGGGGGTCACTGAGTTGGTGTTACTGGAAACTTATTTTCCTGTGTTAATCCCACTGAATAAGACCAAGAATAAGACCACTACCACAATTTAAAGCCAAATTTGAAGCAAGCTTTAATTAAATACTGTGTAGGTGGATGGGTTCTGACTATGTCCCTACCCAGGTTCCTGGGAAATGGTCCAGAATCAAGTTTTGCAAGGGCTTAAGAAGGAAAAACCATAATTCATTGCATTTTCCATCAGTTTCAATCATGGGGAAGCATACATCCTGATGTACCTCCAGCCTCCATCCAATCAAGGGCAAGTGTACATCCTGATGTACCTCCAGCCTCCATCCAATCAGGGGCAAGCATACATCCTGACGTATTTCCTGCCTTTGAACTTCTCCTGCCCACATGTGATCAAGCACATCCAATGCAGATGGGTCAAACAAACTTGTTTCGGGGACTGAAAACATGTGGCTTGTTATCTCCCATAAACAACAGCCTCCAGCATTTCAAGAACTATCTGTCCTTGGCCAAGGGGCTTGCAGATTGGAGGCATTTTTGTTTCTTAGGCATAGTAATTAAAACTTAAAATGTAATGGCTCTCACACCTGGAGCTTGAGTCAAGGACAAATGGTTACTTGGAATCAAGATGGACTCCTACCATGAAATGGAGTTTCTTTGGCTATCACAGCATCCCCTTTAGGTTACACTGAGGCATTGATAAAAGAATTTGCCCTCTGGAGAACAGTGGGAGGCAGTGCTCATTTCAAAGAAAAAAACTCCCATAATGTAAAAAGGTCACTTTCACTAAACAATCAGGGCCTGGGGGCACATCACAGCTCAAAAGTCTTTAGAGGTCTGGGGTTCCCATGGGATCATTGTGAGAAGTGCACCTGTGAGATCCAGGGTAGCTTTAAGTGCTGTGTAGTTTGGAGCTTTCCAAGTGTCCAGAGCAGTCCTGCATAGTGTTTGCTGAAGGAAAACTTCACATTCATAGGGTACTTCCACTGGGTCCTGTTAGAAAACCATCTGGGAAACTTTGCTGTGGCTCTATTTGAAATTACCCAAATTCTGATGCTTCTTAGAAAACAGGTTGGGTGTGTATGACCAGTGTGGCTATGGTGCTGTAACCGTCAATACCAGTAGGTGGAGAAGTTGCTGCATATTGACTCATTTTAGAGCCCAGAAAGTGAAAATACAGAGCTATTGGTAAAAGAGCCAAGAGAACATGAGCACGTAGGAAATTGATGGCAATTTCCTGAAATGATCTTTCCACCTCCCCAGGAAACAAATTCAGTTCCACACTTGTATACTGATTGCTCACCACACCAAATCCACGATCCAGCAGGGAGACACTGCCCTGCTCCCAGGTTGGGCTCCAAAGGTATTCATTCATTCTTCTTAGCTGGAGCACAGCTGGATGCTGGTAAGGCCACAGAAAATTATCTCAAAACACCTTCAGGAAATACAACGAAGTAGACGATCCCTTGATTACTAACCCCCCCATCCCTATTCGAAATTCAGTCCTTTCTTGTGCCTGTTGTAAAGAAAACAATAAAACAATACAAAAGCATACAATCTTATTTTAAGCCAGCAGTACAATACCCTCTCATTCCTCATGCCAGGTGCCATCTGGGGTCTTATAAGTCACTTTCATTTACACAGAATGTAATATCAAAGCATTGCCATATTGGCCGGAACTCTCACGCTTTCTCACATAATAACATTCACCTTAATGCCCTCTTCTATGATGCTCTAAGGACAATTAGGATAATTCATTCAGTGTTTTTAGTAATTCTATAACTGATCAAAACTGGACGAAAAGGGGCTGGCCCTTTTTAGATTAATTACAGTCTGAAAAGAAGAGAGCAGGAATTAGAAAGCAGGGGGCGCTACAGAGCAAATCACCTGCTGAGGCTCTGTGATCTCACCGCGGGTCTTGCCGCTGTTCCTGACACGTATGACAGGGACCATGTCAGCCTGGAGACGGAGTAAATAAACTGTGAGCTACCACTCCACGGGGGCTCTCTGTGGACGCTGGGGGCCACGCAGGAGAAACATCTCAGCTCTGACAGCAGAGTGAGATGACCAGAGACACTCTAAGTTCCGGAAGTACGCCTACCTTGGCATGGGTGGAACTGACTTCCTCCGACCTCTATTCCGTAGAAAGGGTTCTGAGCAAAGAGTCAGTGCTCTGGCTGGGCAGCAAGTCCCCAAGCCAAGGAAAGGGAGAGAATTGACCTGGCACACATCAGAAAAGTTACCTCTACCTTCTTGTGCAGAGGAATTTACGAAGTGAACGAGAGACTGGGAGTCCCACTCCAAAGCAGATACAACCCAGAGAATCTAATGGTCACTCCCTCCCATACATCAGCCCACGATGCGCTAGCCTCCTGCTCGCTCAGCCCACTGTGGATAAAGCAAAAGCCTTCAGTGTACAGGGTCAATGGGGCCTGATCTTCTCTTTTGGGCAGGGCAGTTCCATCCCCACAGTTACGAGCATGTACCCATACCAGTTTTGCTTCTCTTTATACCCCAATATCCCATGAGGCATTCTACTTCAGGCATTAGTGAGCACTGCTTCCTCACAATCCCCTGCAAGGAGTCCGAAGAGCACATTAGTTAAGATAAGTTCAAAATTACTTTGATCCATAACAGAAAAAAAAATCACCTTTTATTCCATTACCTTCCCACATCAAATTAAGGTGGTGGTGCATCATCAGTGCTAAGGAAATCCAATCAATAGTACAAATTACACAAATAAATTAACAAAGACGTTCCATGGATAAAATCCAAATTCCAAAGCTGATTATCAATCACCTCACTTTATTAAAATTTCCCAAATTTGGCAAGATTCATGGACTAAATCCTCTTGGAAAGTTAACCTTTTGGTGTCAAGTCAAATGTCTTGCTTCTCCAAGTTAAAAATCCAAAGGAACTGGATTTTATCCTCCCATCCATTGGGTTTACTCTCAAAGTTCTCTGTCCTTGAGAACTTCAGGACATCCCCATGGCAAACGACTGGAGAACTAGGTCTGAGTATGTTTTCCTTTCCTGTTACCTTTCAAGAAAGAAATAACTAGGCTACCTTCACTGACAAACTAGTCAAGTGTTTAAAAATAGCCACTAGCCGGCCTTGAGCTTGGAACATGAACACCGCCGCCTGCCCTCCCCCTCCCCCAAGGAAGAGCTCCTTGTGCAGCAGCAGCAGCTTGGCAGGGAAAGCACAAACTTTAAAACTTGCACCAACATTTGATGCTGACCTGGGCTACAGAAGATGAATGTTAGGGCCACTCAGGAAGACCATTCTCAAATTAAAAAAAAAAAAAATCAAAATTCGAAAAAAATAAAAAAATAAAAAAAAATTTAAAAAGCCACTAGCCAACCCCCCCCCCCCCACACACACACACAATCTCCTTCGGGAAAGAGAACAAAATTGGTGCCACCATTATGCTAGCAGTAAATTAGATAAGGGGCTTACAAAAATAAATAAATAAAAATAACTGCCATGAGCCAATATTGCTCCTGAGCATGTATGCAAAGACTCAGAAAAGATTATCAGACTGAAAGAGACAGTCTGAACAGGGTTATACACCACAGCCAGGAACCATTTTTCCTAAGGGTATAAGACTGATTTGTGTAAATATATAATTATCAATCCATGCAAAACTGTATTTGACAAATCCAGCATCCATCCAGTGACTGTGCCACTGGCAAATGTCCTCCATGTGCTGTGACAGCTTCAGAAACGTCAGCTAACACCAGGCTTAATGGTGAGAAACTGAAGCAATGTGTCTTAATGTCCCTGTGATTAGCAGGGAAGCAAAGCAGAACTGAGTTTATCAGGAGCTGAACTTCTTAGCAGTATCAAAAACAAGAAAAGGGAAAAAAGAGCTTTCCAGTTTGGGGAAATATAAGACAACAACAATAACAAAACCACACACACAGGAGTATGATTACAAAGAATGGACAAAAAGAAAACAAATGACTGAATAAAATACCTAGAGCCAGTAAGCAATGAAGGTAAAGTTAACTGGGTCCAGGATCAGCACACAGCAGTCAGCTGCTTTCCTACACACCAACTGGGAGCAATCAGAATTTGAAAATGAAATAAAAAGCAATCGAACGACAGTGGTGGCGCACGCCTTTAATCCCAGCACTCAGGAGGCAGAGGCAGGGGATCTCTGTGAGGTCGAGGCCAGTCTACAAAGCAAGTTCCAGGATAGTCAGAGCTATTACACAAGGGAAACCCTGTCTGAAAAACATAAACAAACAAATAAATAAATGAACAAACAAACAAACAAATAAATCAAAAGCAATCAAGCTTCAATAGAATAAAAGTACATGAAATACACGGATATAAATCTAACAAACTATGTGCAGGATCTATATGAAAAGATACTGCAAACACTGATGAAATAAATCAGAGACACAAACGCATGGTACACACTGTGACTGGGAAGACTCGGTCTGGTTGTGCTGCACTATGTCCTGGCTGCATATGTAGAAGCAACGCCATCACCATTCCAGCTGTTCTGTAGACAGAGACAATTATTTCCAGTCTTGGATGGATGGGAGCCAACGTCACTCCAATCTCTATTTCCCAATCCATTCCGTGGTCCATCTCTCTCTGCGTCTCTTATAAGGAAATTTACATTTAGGGCCTTCTTGAATAATACAGAACAATGTCCCAGCCTTATAATCCTGAACAACATCTGTGAAGTGTAATTCTCCGTGTAAGAGGGATTCACAGGTTCTAGGGATTGGCACTTGTGTGTCTCAGCCAGCCATTGCATAGCCTGTGGCTATTTTCATAATCACCCCAAATTGGAAGCAACTAAGTAACCTTTCAAGAAATGAACAGATAAACATACTGTGGTACTTTCATAAGCTAGGATATTATTCAGCAATATAGTTGAACCACAAGGTGTTAATGTTGATCATACATTAATATTGTGACATGGGAGGAGCCAGTGTGAAAATATGGTTACTATGATTCTATCTATGCAATATTCTAAAACAGGCAGAACTACAGAGGTGGCAAAATATTGATACTTATCAATAGCTCAGGATGATGTAGGAAGGTTTCGTGGGTCTTGAGTTGGAGATATTTGGGGCAGTAACACTATTCTTTGTGATACCAAAATTGTCAAGTTCACTACAAACAAGGGAACAGCCAGGGCAAACCTGAGGAAACATGACATACTAACTTGGGTAGGGATGTAAGAATCAATAAATCTTGACATAATGTAAATATGTGTTTGTGTGTGTGTGTGTGTGTGTGTGTGTGTATGTATAATGTATAATGTATGACTATGTATAACTTTGGTAAGGCTATCAATTCTCTAATTTAAATAATTAGTTGAAATATATATATACATATATACTCACTGAAAATCTTCATTATTATCTAGGGGATGCAGCTTATAATATACAGGCCTTATTTAACACACAATTAAATTAAATATGGGCAGGAGCATTATCATATAAAGAAAAGCAGTTTAAACTTCAGAACTATCCATCATCTACACGAGATCAACTCCTTTCCCTTATTTTTCAAGGAAGACAGTAGAGGCTGAGAGCAAGTGTGTCTTCTGCAAGAGCTACATAGTTATAATGGAAAAGAGGGAGAGGGGAAGAAAGAGAACAAGAGAGAGAAAAGGGGTGGGGAAGAGAAAAGACAGACATACAGACACAGGGAGAGACAGAGAGAGGAACAGCAGAAGTTTCTGTTGCCGAAGAATGGCTTTAGAAGGCTGACAGGTCTTCTACTACTTTGAACTTGTAGTTTCAGTTCCAAGAGAACTGTACAGACTCTTGTGCACACATCCAATGATGAGTATGGTGATATTTTCTTTGTACCAAAATGTTATTTGTATGTTAATAAATAAAGTTGCCTGGGGGTCAGAGCTATTAGCAAGCCATAGGAAAGCAGGGCAGTGGTGGTGTACGTTTGAGCTAGGTAAGTCTCTGTGTGTCCAGGGATACAGCCAGCATTGGATACACATGCCTTTAATCTCATTACCAACCATAGAACACCTGGAGGTCTATACAGACAGGCTGTAATGAGGCAGTCCTGTGGTT
>CABHPP010136326.1:16994-30037 GCA_902168425.1 Peromyscus attwateri | reverse complement strand
CAAGTAACATTTAAAATATAATAACTCCAGAAGTCTATATCCCAGTGCAAAAGCACAGACATGAACAGAAGAGACAATATGTGTCCTCCAGAAGCCTGAGACCCTATTGCAGTGGTTCTCAACCTTCCTAATGCTGTGACCCTTTAATACAGTTCTTCTAGTTCTGGTGACCCCAACTGGAAAATTATTTTCATTGCTATTTCATAACTTCAATTTGGCTACTGTTATGAATTATAATGTAAATATCTGATATGCAGGATATCTGATATGTGACCCCTGTGAAAGGGCCGTTCAACTCACAAAAGGGTTGTGACCCACAAGTTGAGAACCACTGCCCTATTGCAATAGGTCTTCGCAAACATTTGACTTTATGAGGTGCCTCAAGGATTCATATAAATATGACTTTCACACAATAAGAAGCCTTGTTTTAGTTACAAAGGGCCCTCCCTTGGAAGCTCACCTCTATGGTCATTTCTGCTTGGTAGTGCTTTGCAAGTCTCACACTGGTCCCTAGGCATTGTTTTTTCTAATTTCTTGAGCTGGTTTTGCAACTCTGTCCTCTTGTATGTGGTTATTTTCTCTATTGTGTGAACTATCCCACTCAGCTTTCAAAATCAGACTGAAATTTTATCTACTCATCTGGAGGACTAATTTCATTCTCTTCTTTGTTTTCACAACTGGCAGATCAAACAATTATTTTATTGCCTAGCTCATTGCATTTTAATGATGTTTACTTGTCTATTTTCTTGGTTTCTTTGTGTTTTCTAGCAATAAGGTAATAAAATTTCTTTTTCTTTGTACCTGAAATGCTTGAATATAGATTTATTGACTTCTCTCTGGTTATATATCACTCCATGTCCCCTTCTGTAGGACACAGTCTCCCATTGAATACTTAATTTCATTTTTTAATTAAAATTTTAGTCTTTGATGATTTGTTCTGAGAGGCATTTTCTTCGCTTTGCAAGTGTTTTTAGTGTTTGTACCCAGAGATCTTTCTTTTTCTTCCCAAGGGCATAATGTGGTTCTAGCATTCACTGCCTTTGTCTTGGTGGCTGGTGTGATTGGCATCTGCTCTTTGCTGCCTTCTCTTCCAGCCCCATTCTATATTATGAGCCCATATTAATCTCTGGCATTGTATTTCCATGCTTTATTTTCCTTTCTGAAAAAGTCAGTGATGTCTCATGGGTTTATTGATGGAACTAAAGTTTGTTATTTTGTCACTTAAAGCTTTAAAGATCTTTTGTGAAGTGAACCCTTCAACTTTAGTTTTCATTTGACCATTATAAGTCCATTTGATCTGGTCAGTCTTTCTGTCCTTGTTCCTTCATTTGTTATATTGGTATGCTAACGTATCTACCCAAATACCCCAAATACCATTAGCAAGGCTGAGCCTACTAACTCTACTCCTCTCTAGACTACTTCCTATAGCCCAGCCCACAGGAATGGTCCAGCCCACAGGCTATGTCAGAATCTATGACTTACATGTTTCTTCTCTACTTCGTTATTCATTACTTAATGTTTAACCATTTCACATTTTGTTTCTAAAATGATACATAATCCATGAAGGACTATGGCCACATTTTAAACTTAATAAATTCTGTTCCTGAAGTGCTATTGTGAAGCAAATGAATAGAGCATCATTACTATGATGAAGAATTCTTTAAAGGTATTGGAGAAATTAGCATTACTTAAGACTAGAAAGATACCATGAAACTTCTAGGATTTTCCCCCCAAAATCAAAGAGTCTTATAAATTTGAACATGTTTGGAAGAGATTTTTGAATTAACTAGTTTTGAATTCTGTATAGATATAGTCTGATGGATTGACAAAGTTATAATATTTTTTAAAAATTTAAAAATAGATTAACCCATTAATATATCATATTTCTGTTTAGCTTTTCATCTTTAAGGATTCTTACCTGAGGTGTTGACATAGACACAGACACATGGAAATTCTGTCTTAATCTCATGCAGAGGAGTTAATCCCATTATAGTATGGTTTTCACTTGACTTGGCAAAATATACCAATTAGACTAAATCAATCAGTTTCCTCACTATCCATTGTTGCACATATTAGGTAGTATTGAGCCAAAATATGAGCAAAAGTAATTTGACCATGGAAAGAAAATTACCAAATATAACTATATTAAGAAACAATTACAGCTAGGAGCTGATATTTATTAGACTTTAAAACCATGCATTTGGGGGCCTAGGAAGATATTGCTATCAACAAAACTCTTGCATTGCAAGCATGAGAAACTGAGTTTGAACCAACTCACATAAAATGTTGAACATGGTGATCTATGCTTGTATCCAAGTGCTAAGAAAGCAACATCAGGTAGATCCTTGGTGCTGGCCAGGTAGCCTAGCCTATTTGACAAGATTTAACTCAATGATGGATTGTGTCTCAAAAATAGGAGGACAGAGCTTGAGGATCAACACTGGAGGCTATTCTCTGGCCACATACACCCCCCCCCCCCATACACACAAAGCACACACATACATGTGTTTCTTTTCTATAGAAAAGAATTTTCCCAGTGCTCTGCCAACAGAGAGAGTAATGCAGGGTGGGGAGTGGGTCACAAAGATGGCGTAATGGAACAAGGGGAAATGAAGAGAGGGAAGATGGAGATGTATTCTCCCTTTGCACTTTGTCCTGGTTCTGCGAGGTACCAAGATGGTTTCCGAAGTACCTCATGTTCCTGGTGGTAGCTGTTATAAGTATTTATTGCCTGCTGTAGGATGGTCTGTATGTCAAATTGCTCTGATTGGTCAATAAATAAAACACTGATTGGCCAGTGGCTAGACAGGAAGTATAGGCGGGACTAACAGAGAGGAGAAAAGAAAGAACAGGAAGGCAGAAAGAGTCACTGCCAGCCAGGACAAGCAGCATGTGAAGATGCCGGTAAGCCACGAGCCATGTGGCAAGGTATAGATTTATGGAAATGGATTAATTTAAGATATAAGAACAGTTAGTAAGAAGCCTGCCACGGCCATACAGTTTGTAAGCAATATAAGTCTCTGTGTTTACTTGGTTGGGTCTGAGCGGCTGTGGGACTGGCGGGTGACAGAGATTTGTCCTGACTGTGGGCCAGGCAGGAAAACTCTAGCTACAATTGCCTATATACTTTTGTCTTGAATATCGAATTCATAATTCTAAAAAGCTTTTGGACCTCTCTGTTATTAACTTAAGTTCCATGCTGCCCTACTCCAGCCTGGAAAATATGTTGGTTTTATAGGCTTAAGTGGGCTTAGTAAATCAAGGTTTAAGAATGTAAGCAATTTGATGACAAACTCAAATATAATCTAGAGTCTTCCATTCCTTTCTATTGTTGATATTTGGATTTCTGAATGATTTTTGAAGGTTATAAGCCATATTTTTCTTATTTGTAAGTTAGTTTTTTCTAAGACTTCTGAGGTTACAGAAGTAAATTGAAGTCTACAATGATAATTACAAGACTACATGACATTTGAGGTCAGGTACTTTGTGGCATAATCAAAGGTGACATAATAATGGAAATAGCACTGGATCCTTGTGAGGATTTTGTTTCATGATAAATCCTTTGGATACCAGTTCTATCCCCAATAACCCCCTGAACAGCTCTGCATATTCTCATGCTGTCTCTGAGGAAATTAACTCAAGGAAGTTGAAATTTTTCTTGAAGAATGTAGATGATTATTAAAGGCTTGAGCCAGGATTCCAGTGTCTTTCACAGACACAAAACTAGCCTCAGACAAGTGGGAGGAGGCTTTTGTTATTGTGAGTTTTTTCTTTTGCATATTCCATTTTTTCCCCACCCACTTTCTTCCGAGGGGCCTCTACATATGCTTTTACCTCCTGGAATGCAGTTCAACTCAGGGCAATCAACAAGCCCTTTGTTTTCCTTCCACTCTTCTTTTAAACACCCTCCCACTTGTGCAAATTTTCCTGATAGCCAAGAAGAGTTCAGATCCTATATCTGTGTCTCCAGAACATAGGATTCCTGGCTATTTTAACTTTTTTTTCACATTGCAATATGGCTTTATCAGGACCATCATTTCATTTGTGTTTTCTGCCAGACCACAAGTTTGTTGAAAGTTTACTAGCATGCTATAGTTAATGTTCCACCATGAAATAAAAAGATGAGGTATACTAGGTTCTTTGTAATTACAATTATTCTAAGTTTAACATCAATTTCAATCAAATATAGACAGTTGCAATAATCAAGATATCCAGGTTTAAAGAGAACTGGAAACATGGTCTCCAGTGACCCAGCAGTGGGATAAGAACCAGTGAAGGTTTTCTCTAACTACATACAACACACATCTTTACCCAGGGCCACACCGGTGCAGCTCCTCCAGTCATTTCACACTTCCACCTTGTTTCCGATATCAACAAGTTCTTTTTCTCCCAGAGAGTGTTTCAGCAAGAGTTAAAACCATGAGATAAACTAAACATCAGCACACTAAAGGGAAAATTATCGATCTCTAATTCTCTTGACAGAATCTCTCTTGTAAAAACAAAATGCTCATTCTCTGTAATGACTGTTTGCTCAGTGGACTTTCAGCTTGAGTGGTGCATTATGTCATAGGGAGGGAAAGGTTTGTGGGCACTCTGCGTTCCACTAAGATTGCCTGAGGGCTCATTTCTGAGTTTATAATCTCTAAATTATCCTTACTATGTTTTCCCTTGCTAGTTTTCTTTCTTTAACTCTGAATTTCAGATTACCTGAGGCTTCTTGAGACTATGCCTTTCATGTGAATGAAAGCAAAATGGGAAAGCCCCAGGCAGTGACTTGTGAGTGAGGAGGCCGCTGTTCAGGAAGCAAGTGCCCATTGCCATCTGCACAGTTCATACTGCAGGTTTGTGATCATCATGGTGGTGGCTGCAGAATATCTCTTCATATCAACGTTCATTACTTATCAAACCAGCAAGTGATGAAAATATTCATTAAGAATCAGTATATCCTTCATTTTTCTTTCATAGTTAATTTTTAAGTATTACATTTTACAAGGAAGCCTACATGTGAAGAAAAAGCATGTCATGATATTAAGCAGACCTTACTAATTATAAAAGAAATTAGACTTTGTATTCCCTTGACAGATATTCTGACAGATAATTAACACACTGAGGAGCAGGCAACCTCACATTCTCTAAAGATGAATCCTGCCATTCCCAAAGATCAGTATAACCCCATTTTCCTTATGTGGGTTACTTCTTACACTTTGCCTTGTTTCACGAGTTTTATAGATTCATGTTTTCTTGCTAAATTTAGAAGAATAGACACTGTAGCTTGTGTTCCAAGGAAATCAGGAAGAAGTGCATACTGAGGGCTTCAGCAGGGTCTTCTGTAAGCATGCCCTGCGTAATCTCATGCCAGGTGGACCAGAGAGGGGATGGTTCAGTGGGTAAAATGCTTGCTGCCAGAGGATGTGAATAAAAAAAGAAATAAAAAGAAAGGAAAAGACAAGGCTGCTCCTAGGTATGGTAGAGGAAAAAGGTGTTGACATGTGGGAGAGCATACTCAGAGGCAGGGACATCTGGTGTAGAGTCCAGAGTGGATATTGTGAGACTAAAATGAGCTATCTTAGAAATAAGACCAAAATGCTTTCACCCTAAAACTAAGGCCTGAGATTTCTCCTTTTAGGTACAGGCCATGAGTTACTAAAACCAGTCAGTTCAGATTCCAGGAACCAGGAAGTGTAAAAGTATAGAGTCACAAGTTAGTCACAAGGTAATGACTGCCGGACTATGGAATGTCCTTTCCCTGGTTTCCAGGGTAACAGACCACAGAAATGTCCCCATCTGAGGGCAGCCAATAAGAAATAGTGGCGGGTAGCCACTCCCTTAGAAGTAAGATTAAGCCATGATTTCTAGAAAGTCCCTAGAAGCCAGCCAATCAGAATTGTACCCGTACTAGCACCCCTAAATGATGTAACCTTGTGGGTTTTGCCTTTAAAAACTGAGCTTGCAAGAGGTGGGCACTTCCTCTAGCCTCCACTGCGTTGGATCTGTTGGACGAAGTCCCTGCCTAGGCTTGTATTTGGATATCCCAAATTAAACCTTGCTTTTGCATTCCGGCATGCTTGTCTTCGGTGGTCTCTCTGGGAGTCGCGATCTGGGCACAACAAATATGACCAGGCTGAGCTGGGCTATGTGGGGAGAGGGGACTGGGAAGGGAGAGGGGACAGAGGGGAACCAGGTGCCGCAGCCAGGAGGCCAAAAGTACAAGAGGGTAGGGATAAGGAAAATATCTGGATTATATAGGGAAGAACCTCTGGGGGGAGGGCAGCCCAGCTCCTGGGCTGGAGAGTTTAGGGTAGAGGGCAGGGTATGCTGCAATTCCTACCCTGTAACAGGTAGGGACTGAGGGATGCTTGGAGAGCATGGCAGTCAGGTTTGCTTTGATATATTAAACAGGCACTTCAGCTGTTTGTCCTGGGTTTGAAACTTAACGGTATGAAGACCCAAGTACCATTTCATGTTTATAATGCCAGTACTGTGCAGGGTAAGGGACACAGGAGGATATTGAGACACTGCATCCAGCTTGGTTGTTGGTTTTTGCTCTTTTTGGAGGCTCGCCACTCAGCTCCCAAATAAATCATACATGGAGGCTTATTCTTAATTATAAAGAATGCCTGATTTTAGCTTGGCTTGTTTTTAGTCAGCTTTTCTTAACTCAAATTATCCTTTCTATCTTTTACCTCTGGGCTTTTTCCATTTCTGATCTCTGTAATCTTGCATTCTTACTCCATGGCAGGCTGTGTAGCTGGGTGACTGGCCCCTGATGTCCTCCTCCTTCTCTGACCATTTTTTCCTCTTTTCCTCTTTCCAGATTTCTCTTTTCATTTATTCTCTCTGCCTGCGAGCCCCACCTATTCTTTTTCCTTCCTTGATATTGGCCATTAGGTTCTTTATTAGACCATCAGGTGTTTTAGACAGGTACAGTAACACAGCTTCACAGAGTTAAGCAAATGCAATATAAACAAAAGCAACACACCTTAAAATAATATTCTACCACACAGCTGGTCCAACAAGTAGGTTCAGTGGGAGATGGTGTCTCAACAAATAAATGAGGTGGAGAGTGATAAAGAAAGACACTTAATATTAACCTTTGCCCTGTACATCTTACCAACAAATGTCTGCAGCTGTAATACACACACATCTACACACCCCCACATATACACAAAACACCAAAAACTAAAGAAAAATTCGATCCCAGGGAAAAATATAGAAATGTCTGACACCTCACTGTGATATTGATCTCAGGCAAGAAAGAGGATCGAATGGATAAGCAGGAGCCTTGAGACACAGTGTTTATCCTGGATCTCTTACTAATTGTCCCTTGCAGGGGCTAGGTCTTTTACTTTTTCCCAGCTAACCAGTAAAGTCAAACAGAAAAATCCTCTCTGTAGTGAGATAAGAACAGCAAGAGAAAGAGTTGCAGAGTCTATGAAATTTGTGTGCATTTGTGTGTGTATATGAGTATGTATGTGTCTCTGTGTGTTAGTATATATGTGTGTATATGGGAGTGTATGTGTGTGTGTGTGTGTGTGTGTGTATGTCTATGTGGGTGTCTGTACATTCACAATGCTATTCAACTGTGGTGCATTTATGTGTATGTCTGTACACAAGTATGTGTCTCTTTGTGTGAGCATGTGTGTGTGTGTATGGAATGTGGATGTGTGTGTCTGTGTTGGTACATTCACAATGCTATTGGGGTTGGGGAAGATGTAAAGTGCTCATCTTAAAGCCATACTGACCTGCCCTTGATCCCCAGAACCTACATAAAAGGCCTGTGTGGTAGCACATGACTGTAGTCCCAGCACTGTGGAGCAGAGTTAGGAAGACATCTGGGGCTGCCAGGCAGCTGGTCTAGCTGAGTGCTTTCCAGAATTCGATATGAGAGATCTAGAGATTTCAACTCAAAGATCTGGGTAGACATCTTCTGAAGCTCAGAGCTTGAAACCAACTTCTGGCCTTCCCAGACACACACATGAGAGCAGCACACACTTCCTCTCTCACACACAAAATGCTGTTTCCTTGTGACTATCAGCAACAAGAGAGTTGTGAAAGTTCCAGCATCAGAAGGATTTAGTCAGCCTTTAGCCTTTAGCCTTCCGTTATCTCACTGGTTTCTGTCTACACCACTAAAGGACAAAGGCTCTGAAATAGGAAGATAAATCAATGAGTTTTAAAATAAATTGAATAATGACTAGCCAAAGTCAATTGCCTCCCAGGATGTATGTGTATTTTAAAGAATTCAACACTCATTTTAATATATGAGTTGCAGTATATTTTTTAAAGAAAATTAGTCTTTTCATTCTGTGATAAATATATAAATTATCTTACTATGGTAGTCTGGAGAGCAAACTTTCCTAAATATTACAGATCGTTTTCTGGAAGTACATCTATAGAGTTCACTATCCAAGAACTGATTTTAACACAAAATATAAATTCCAGTGTTCTTGCAGGGTAGAGGCGTCCTTAAAGTACTCCTATAAATTACTCAATTTTAGGCAAATTAACTGAGGCAAAATGTGAGAGTTAATTCCGAGGGAGGAAACTGAAGGAAATGATTTTAAGTGATTCATAGAGTATCTTAAGGTTATTTTTAAACACCTCACTGGGTGTTCAGAGGAGAGTTGGGCACATTGGTTGGCAGAACAGACCAAGACAATGAAAACTGGGAAAAGTGGAAAATCACTGACTTATTCATAGAAAGATTATGCAAACAGAGCACAAGAAGTGCTTCCCTGTGCAGCGGCTTGGCTGGGGGGGGGGGCAGAAGAAAATCAGTGTGAATTCCGAGTGGGGTCTAAAGGTACTCCAAATACCCAAGTTAAGTAAATTTGAAAATAATCCAAAGGATCAGGTCCCAGAGGGACAGCTAACTGTAGTGACTGCCAGCATGCCAAAGCACGTGCTGACCTCAGGCTCACTCAGTACCTGTGACTCCTCTTTGCTGTTCTCACACCAGCTGCCCCACCCTAAAGCTCCCAGCCCAGGGGCTTGACTTCACCCCACTTCTGACTCCTATATGAACCCGCCATGTTAGCCGTACGCTCTGTAAGTTCTCCGCTCACTCGCTTTGCTCTCCTTTGGTCCCTCTCTGGCCCCTCCTCTTCTCTTCCTCTGTCCTGTCATGACCTGATTCAGTCTGCAGGCCACTTTTCGTGTACTATTTTCTTTCCTTGCTCCAGACTCTTCCAGATGTTCCTGGCTGTACTCTCCCTCATATCTACAATAAAAAACCTTTCCTCAGCCATACCTAGGAGTGGTCATGCCCTGATTTCATTCACAAAGGCAATGAGGCAATTGTACAAATATCATAGCCATGAGACAATGACTCTGAAGTCACAGTGACTGAGATAAAATAAAACATCAGTGGCATCATCTAACCTGACTGAACAAAACTGTTCCCTGTGATGTGCATGATAAATACCTGTTCTCACTAGAGCTGACCCTAGTGTATGGGGTGGGGCAAGGAGAGGGTGGGGCAAGTGAACCAGCCCTGAGGGCGGGAGAGCAGGAGAGCTGACCCTCCCGCCCACCCACCCCCATATTCTCCCTACATCTATCAGGAGAGCTAGCCCTGCATCTTGCCTGGGCAAAACAGTAGAGCTAGTCCTGGTGATGTGAGTATGGGGGACCTGGATCTGAGGGCCAGAGAGAAGAACTGGCCCTACTCCTTGCTGTAGGCTATATTGGATGAGCTAGCCCAGGCAGTGCTGGAGACCTCACCTGGGTAGTGACAATAAGGGAAAGCTAGCAGACTGACTAACCCCACTACCACCCAGGCCCAGAACCAGGGCTAGGAGTTGTTGTACCCCAACAGCCACGGAATCTATGAACTGTTGGAGCATGTGAAGTAGATGAACCAAAACAGCAGGATCTCTATGACACAGGACAACAGGATATCCAAGAGGAGCCCCAGTGAGAGCCCATTACCAGTGGTGTAGCAGAAACCAGACGCCTCAAGCCAGACCAATGACTCATAGCAGGGAACACTTGTAAGTAAAGATGAATGGACTAAAGAGTAACCTGTGTGACCCAATGGGCCACACTACAGCTTCCATGACAAGATTCATCTTCTTTGTATGTGTGTGTATTGTTTTGTTTTGTCCCTTTGTTCGGTTTGGCTTTGGTTTTTCTTTT
Organism: Peromyscus attwateri; assembly: GCA_902168425.1. Classification (NCBI taxonomy): domain Eukaryota; kingdom Metazoa; phylum Chordata; class Mammalia; order Rodentia; family Cricetidae; genus Peromyscus; species Peromyscus attwateri. The sequence goes on along the minus strand of CABHPP010136326.1, from coordinate 19,900 downwards.
AAATTTGGTTTTGACTTGGGGAGGAGGGTTGCAAGAGAAGAAGGCAGATGGGAGGGCACGGGGAGATGAGTGTGATCAGAATGTGTGATGTGAAATCCACAGAGAATCGATAGAAGTTAAAAGAAATTCCAGTCTTCTTCAAAGAGTTATAAAATTTATCTATGTCTGCAGGATTCATCAGGTCTGATTTACTACCTACTTTGTCTTAGCTTTGAGACTTAACCTATCCAAGCCTCAATTTATCCTTCTGAACAAGGGGTTAACATTTATTATCTGTTATTAATGAACAACAAAGTCTTCAGGTGAAAACGTGCATGGACAACATGTTTATCTTTCAGGGCAAGCATTTTGCCAACAAGGAGATTATGCACAGAATTAGCTAATTACATAATCCACAAATCACCTACATTAACTCACTGCTAGGGACAGAAGAGCAAAGGCAATGTGAAATCAGTGTGTCTGGAGATGTGAAATCAGTGTGTCTGGAGATGTGGTGGACTTAGAAGAAGCTCTCGGGCAGCAGAATAGCACCTGGGCATCGTCCGTGCTTCCCTGTGTGGTTTGGATCATTTCCCAACGTGATTCAGGATCTGAAATGTAATGTAGCATAAGTGTCCCTAAGAGCGGAGGAAGATTTGAGAGGATGAGAAACAAATTTTGTTTGGTAGTGGACAGTCGGATGTGGCAGAGTCTCTGACTTCCAAAGAATTACACAGAAGACAAAGGCCCGCCCCTCCTCCCCACTTCCTCTTCTCTCCTGTTTTTTTTAAATTCTTTTTTCTGTTCCCAACTATCAAATTAGAATATTTTCCTCCCCCTGCTCTTTTCTGAGAACCCTTCCTTTATAGATAATTCCAAGGAGAACTGTCCTGTCTGGGTATACATGTCCCAGCCAGGAAGCCTAGCAATATTGAAGTTCTGTGTTAGTCTCCTCAGGAGTTTATGTTCTCACTTGTCTGTTATTAATATTTTATTTATTTTGCTACTGTGTCTCTCAAAACTATATCATTCTGATATGAAGCAAATTAAATGAAAATAGCAGGAAGTCACTGGACAGTTTCTAAATGGAATGAGTGTTTATTTGTGCAGATATTTTTGGCAATTAGTCATTATAGCAAGTCAATTTTTCTTGAGCAGTCTTAAAAGTAATTTAAACTTCTGTCCATGGAGATAAGAATTTTTATCCTCAAAATCAATATATATCATCTTATTAACTCTCAACATGTCCAAGAAACTTTGAAGAATTACTTATTAAGTGCTTACAAGTAAGATAAATTTACCAAATATATATGTAGCTTAGCCCCTTTCCCTGGTTTTCTACATGAAAACTAATCATTATAATTCCAGAAATAAATTTCTATACACTATGAATCTTTTATAATGGTTACAATAATTGTGAATAGATACATAAGCCCTTTAAAGATAGAATCTCTCCTTCTCTGTCTGTCTCTTTAGTATAAGCTAGCAGAGAACTTACTAGATAACACAAGCTGTCCCTGTACTCACGGCAGCTACTCTGCCTCAGCCCCTCGAGTGCTGGGATTCCATGTGTGAGTGAAACCTCTGGCTTTAGACCCTCCTTAGCCCTGAAATTGTGAGACACGTGACCCCATGGTGAACGTGTTAGGTGTTCTGACTTGCTTTTCCGTGTTCAGATTTCTTGAGAGACAGAACCTTCCATCTCCACTGCACCCCCCTTCCTACTCAATGCCCTCCTATCTGGAACTCGGTGTTTTCATCTCCACTGCACCCCTTCCTATTCAATGCCTCCTATCTGGCACTCAGTGTTTTCCCAAAATGAGCCAAGAACCTCTTAAGCAAAAGTGTCAGCATTTTCTCAGCTTTCCTTATCCTCAGCCTTGTGGCAGGCTACATTTAAAGCAGGAAGTATTTCTTGACTGACAGGCAGCATGTTCTAAATGGTCACATCTGCACCTTTCACTGTCTCGTCTATGTGCCCTTCTAAATTGATCTTTCTACTCCCCATCCAACTGTGTGTGTTGCTTGGGATCCTCTAATGTTTTCATCATACATGTACAAGAGTCTGCTGGCTGTGTGAGGTCCATATCTGCGAAATCATTCCCGTCTTCCCCTTCTTTCTACTACATACATCACCATTTCACCCCATACCCTGATCACAGGCCTCCACATTATCCCTATCCAAACTCATTCTCAAAAGTATTGCCACATTAAATAAAGCACACAAGAGAAACCACAGACAGGATACTGGGAAAGTAGCTATATACTCCTCTTCGACCAACCCAACAAGAAAGTGCATTCAGGAGAAGCGATTAGGGTCAGATATTCCATCAGGCACTAAGAATAAAATTATTTTTTACTTAATTATTTTTATTATGTTTTCTTCTTTTTTAATCTTTATCTTATTTTTATTATTTCTTTGTTAGTTTTCCTTTGGGGACACAAGGGTGATGGGTAGAAGCAGCAGAGGGACCAGGATTGTGGTGCATAATGTGAAATTCCCAAAGAATCAAAAAAATTTTTTTTTATAAAGGAAAAGTAAAGAAAAATTAACTCTGTTGCTTTTGCAGAGGAGCAGGATTCAGTTCCCAGCACACACATGGCAGCTAATAACCCTCTAACTCAAGTTCCATGGGACCTAATACCCTCTTTTGGTCTCTGGGGACCCTGCATGCATGTGGTGTACAGACATGCAGTCATAACAACAATACATATAATACTAAAATAAATCTTTTAAAAATAGCAAACAATTATAATAAAAATAAAACAAAATGGAATATCAGATTCTTTTATCTATTCTCTTTTCTGCCTTACTCTACTTAGATTCCTCACTTATACAATAAAAATCTTCAAAGAACTCAAGCCATAATTCCAAGTTGAGTGTATAATCTCTCTCTCTGTGTGTTTCTCTCTCTCTCTCTCCATAT
>CABHPP010136326.1:0-11994 GCA_902168425.1 Peromyscus attwateri | reverse complement strand
TGGCCCTGCCTGGACTGAGTCTACCAGGTTGATCTCAGTCCTGGGGGAGGCTTTGCCCTGGAGGAGGTCGGAATGGGGGGTGGGCTGGGGGGAAAGGGAGGGGAGAGGGAGGGGAGAGGGAGGGGGGAGAACAAAGGAATCCGTGGCTGATATGTAGAACTGAAGTGTATTGTAAAATAAAATTAAAAATAATAATAATTAAAAAAAAAAGAAATGGAACACAGAACTAAGGAAGGGGGTTGAAGATGCATTTGTTGAATAGTGTTGCAGATGAATTCTGGAATCCCTTCCCATTCTCTACACACAAAGAATTTGTGTAAGTAAGTGGAACTAAATTTTGCCACATGAATAGCGGGCCCATACTAAGCAACCTCCTGTCTTGATATTTATGTATTTGTTGTGTGAGATCTTTACCCTCACTTCAATCTAAGCTCCTCACTAGTGGTGACTCTAACACACCTCACTGGGCAACCAATTGTACCAGTGAACAAATGGAGGCATCTATACCAACTTTTAAGTTTCTAAAACACAGTGAGTTTTAAATGAACTTCTAAGTTAACAACTGTGATTAAAATTGACAGAAGGTATCAGGTGATTATAAAATTAATATCAAGAGAATATGCAAAAATTGATGCAAATTATTATAAGAAATTATTTTAATTCAAAGGCTCTTTGTCACTATTTGATTTTTCTTTACTATTTGATAATTGAAAGGCATTTTCCCAAAAGTATATAACCCTGAATGTTTGCCCTCATGGTTGTCAAATACTAAATGCATACACTGAAAATAAAAATAGAAGAAGATCCTGGGTGAATCCATTGATAAAGTACTGTCAGCTGAAATTCCCTATGCGTTTCTATCCTCTCAGTGCAGAGGCAGGAGGCAGGCATTCAAACTTTTTGGTGCAGAGGCAGCATGTATATTTGCTATTTTTGCAAGCTTGGCAAACACCTCTGTGGGGGATTGAATATAAAAATTATATTTAATCTACTGTGACCATAGAGTTAGCTATAAAAGTCATTTTAAGAATATTGAAATTTTACACTTTTCTGAAAAAAGTTTTCTGAAAATAATACAGGATGCATGAATAGGTAGAAGTTTTTTCTTTCAAGTACAAGTAAAATTTTGCTTAAACTGTTCGGTAGAAAATGCATTGTGATAGTGTGATAGCTTGAGTTTGTTCTAAAGCAAACTTTGAAATGATATTTACTTGTTGGTATTACATCAGAATTCATTCCCAGAGGACAGCAGTAAGAAGAGGGGTGATGGTGCAGGATGAAACAGTGAGAAGTGATATTGCATTCTAGAGACCAGGACTTCTACAGGAAAGCCAGGACTGGCCCCAGGTAACCAGAACTGTGAAGGATGAACCCCACATGATCATGCTAATGGCTTCCTGGAATGGTGGCCTTGGAGGGTGCATCATTGTATTTCCCTATTTCCCTCTCATTTCCTAGGAGCAACTGCAGGCAGTGGACACTGTTGCCCTTCTGGATTGCCCTGAAGTCACAAGCTCAGGAAACTGATCAAAGCTATCATGTCCTTTTTATGGTGACATTTGTTGGAGTATAAAAAGCCTGCCCAAAGTAACATGAGCCTGCACACAACAGGCATAGGCAGTATAGAAAATAATGAGTGTTGATCGATTTTATCACTCTTTTACATTTATCCATAGAAAGGAACTCAATTTAAAACTCAGATATCCCTAGTGGCACTCCATTGGAGAAAACAGATTTATCTCTTGGGCCAATAGCTTCTTGGTTAAAGGTGGGAACCCATGGACACTTCTCCCTCCTGGTGCTGGGATCCAGCTTGGCTTGGAGCTGTGCAGGTCTTGAGTACACTGCCACAGTTGCTGTGAATTCATATGTGTGTCAGTGTTGTCCTTGCTATTCAGCCTCTCTGAGGAGCAGAGTTCCACCTCAACCTTTGAATCTTGGGTTCTTCAGAGGGACAGAGATTTAGGTAATTTCCTTTTGTAGCTTTGAAAGAGTTGATGCTTGAGGGAACAACATTTCCTCAGGCTGCGACTTTTGTGGCCTAACTTCTGTTGGTAGAAGTGGAGTTGCAGTTGCTGATTCGGAGAGCCATGGCTTAAAAGGCAGCAACCGTTTAAAAAAAGGACATGGCAGTGTGGTTTATGTTGAAGACACTGTTTTCTTGGTGTTCTCCAATCCCTCTGGCTCTAACAGTCTTTCTGCCTCATCTTTTACAGCATTCCCTGAGTCTTGGAGGATTTGATGGAGACATTCCATTTAATACTGATTGCTCCATAGGCCTCTGGCCTCAGGTGCACCATCAACACTGGACCCTCATGGAAACTCCCAGGACATCCCACTGTTGCCCTGAGTCATGCAGACCATGAAGTCATGGCTCTTTAGGACCAATCCGTTCATATATTCTAGCATGTCATTGATGGGGTAGATGTTGAGGTGTGTCAGCTCAAAGCCCTGTGTGTGTACCTGGGTGGCTGCTGAGTTGGTCAGTCCCAGCTGCTGGGACCACTTCCTCAGGTGAGGGGCAGGGCCAACTTTCCTGTGCTGGGGACATCTAGGTCCATTATCCCAGGGCTGGCTAGGAACAGGGTCACTTTAAGTATACATATCTCAAAATTTGCTTAATATTATTGAATAATATGTTAGTCAGTGATTCCACATTGCTATAGTAGTGAATAATAAATCTCCGACTCTTTGCTTTCAAAGTTAGTTATTGAGGACACATGGAGAACACGACCACAATTATTAAAGACACTATCAAATAGCCTCTGGACTGAACTTTAGCCTCTGTTCTTATTTTTTACCTATGCATCTATAATATTGTTGATCTATGTGGCCTTTGGTTAATTCTATTATCTGTGTAATATTGGATTGCTTATGGTTACAGTGGATAGTTCATTAGTAGTATACTTTGTAGAGTTGTTACTATTATATACTGCATAAAGAAATACACATATTGACTTTTTGAATTTTGAATTACTATATATTCCATAGTTTATATATAACATATATGCATACAGGTATATACACACTGATAAGCAAATGTCTTATGGTAGAGCCTATCTCTAACAATATATTCCAAAAGTATCTTAATCAGCGTTCTATTGCTATGAAGAGATGCCACAACCACATGACTATGACAGTTTTTATAAAAGAAAGTATTAGTTGGGAGTTGCTTGCACTTTGGGAGGTTTAGTCCTCTTAAATTATCATTACAGTAGAGAGCATGGCACTGGAGCAGTAGCTGAGAGCTACATCTGGATCCCCGGGCTCAGAGAGAGAGAGAGAGACAGAGACAGAGAGCACGCCTGGGCCTGGCCTTGGATTTTGAAACCTCAAAGCCCACCCTCAGTGACCAACAAGGCCACACCTCCTTAGCTTTGTAATCTTTCCAAACAGTATCACTCCCTGGTGACCAAGCATTCAAATGCATGATCCTATGGGGGCCGTTATCATTCAAATCACCACAAACAGTATATATTTTTAGAAACAATTTTAAAAGCTGGGCGTGGGTGTACATACTGCCAATACTTGATGGGTGGAGGGAAGGGGACAGTAGTTTACAGCTAGCCACAGTTACACAAGATATGTCTCATGGGGGAAAAAGCATATAGAAGAACTAGAAAAGTGTTGAAATATACTTTTTTAATACTTCAAAATCAATCAGAATTCTCATTCTCAAGTTCACTTCTTAATAATGTCTTCATAGGTAATTTTTTTTTTGCATAGCAGAGCAATCTGCATATCATATATCACCTATAATGGAGGACTTGACTGTGTTAATGCAATGCCTCACTGTAAATGTCTATAAATACAAATGAGGTGTTTAAATGTGAAGATCCTGTGGATAGATGGCAATTCCTATAATTATAGCATCATTACACCTGCCTGCACTGCATGGAATAGTTAAAGTTACAACTGTTCCTATTATTGGAAAAGTAATAACACTTATAATTGTACAATGAAGTATTAAAAGCTTAATACTCAATTTGAAGGCAGATGAACTACAAATGCAGTGAAAAATGAACCCATAAAATTCATACAGTTAATACACATATGCTATAGACAGACACTACAGAGAAAGAAGAGATCTGTGGAGTCCACATGGTTCTCCTTTCCAGATGCTCACATTCTAATTTTTGAGTAGCACTATGATAAGTATTTATCATCCAGGAATCATCACCGTTGTGTGTGTGTGTGTGTGTGTGTAAGCCAGAAGTTGACATTAAATATCTTCCTCAGTCACTCTCTACTTATTTTCGGAGGAGGCAGTCTTGGCTACATCTAGCTCACTGGTTTGGCTTGGTTGGCTAGCATGCTCCAGAGATCCTCTTGCTTCTGCTTCCCCATGCTGGAATTATAGGCATGCTGTGTCTGGCTGTATATATAGGTACTTGGGATTTGAACCCAGGTCCTGAAGTGTGCAAACATTTTACTTACTGAGATATCTCCCTATTATTTATATCAACACTTTTATTCTGAGGCATGCATAAACTCAGATTAAAGGGATGAAATTATAAATAAGGTAGATGCCTTTTAGTTTATTTGTGTTGAGGTCAATTGCTTAGAAAACCAGTAATATTACATTGTTGCTTTTTACATATGAAATGTCGATCATTTAAATCTGTGCCAGGTAACTCACCATCATTTCGCAGAGTGAGTGGTGTGGGAGGACTGAGCACTCGAGCATTCGTCACGGCGTTTTTCACCAGACAAATATAGCTGCCGACATCCGATGTTTGCACTTTAGAAATATAAAGGTTGCCTGTCTCCTGGGATATGAACCGCCGGCTGTCCTCCGCCACAAAGGAGGGGAACTCGTTAAAGACCCAGCTATAGATGAGCTCTGAAAACACACAGAATTCAGTTGTTGAATAATACAGATCACTTAACTACAGACAAAGTTCAAACTACGAGGGCTTTACTAAACATTCTTTGGATCCAAGCCCACACATATTTGATTCATAAATAATTTAACATATTATATTAAAAGCATAGTTCTGGTTTATAGCTGTGGAAAGATATCATGTAATTCTCAGAGATGCTCTGCATTTATTCATTTTACCTTATAGGTGCTTGATATTCAGCATTGTGATAACATGAAAGTTGAAAATTGAAGAGATAATTCATTGTTCTTCTACATCAACTTAATGGGTTGATACAGTTAATGGGTTATCAAAACCTATGAAAGAGTATAAAAAGATGGCAGAACAGACTGTAAGGAAAATATGGGAGATGTGTACTTAATCCTGTTGGTCCATATGGACTTCCTGATTTAGGAGCTAGCTAGACTTTAGTCACTACTGGTTTGTTCATCAAATATTGGTTGTGGATTACCTTAGACCAGACATCATTCCAAAGAGAAAAGGAAAATGTCACAATTTCATTGAGCTATCCATCTGATGGGGGAGAACCAAGATTATAAGGACAACAGAGCAAAGATTAATGAATGGGATGAAAAATGACAGAGAAAGGAAGAAGAAAACTAAAGCATCTTCACTGAGCTTGCAGATGGTCGGACTGAAGAAGAACCTGAGGACTGTATTTTACAGTGTCTCTTCAGCTACGGAGTGAAGAATGGGAAAATGGTGTAAATCAACGACTAGGAGAGCAAAGAGGAGGAATAGAATCACAACCACAGGAAGCTGGTTGTAAGTAGTTACAAGTGACATTGCTTTTGAGTGACAGTGACAGTGATGCTAGTGAGGAGCCACAGGCTCTTGATTGTGTTGAGAGCATGGCAGAAGAGTGCAGGGACAGAGACACTCTCAGCGGGCAAGAGCACTTGCTGCTCTTGTAGTGACCCAAGTGGGTTCCTAGTATACACATTGTGTGGCTCATAACTGCTGTAATTCAGGCTCCAGGGGATCTGACACTCGCCTCTGGCCTCTTCTGGGCACCTACTTTCAAATGTACACACACACACACACACACACACACACACACACACACACACACAGTTTACATATAAATAAACATAAATTTAAATTAAAAATATTATAGAAGAATTAAGAAAAAAATTGATCATGATAAACAAGAAAAGACAAAAATTAAGGATTTGGATTTAAGTAACTGAGCAGTGTAGGAGAGAATATACATTCATCTCTGGATAGCACAATGATAAAAAACAAAGTTCTTTGGAGATGTGAGCACAGTGAAACTATGACTCCTTAAACTGATATAATGTCAGTTACTCAATTCAGACCCACTAAAGAAGGCCTTTAAATTTGAAGACAGGGCCATTGAAATCTCAGTTGGCTTCAAACTCACCTATGTTATAACTGGAAGAACAGACCCCACATTCTCCTTCTTGCAGAGTTACTTGTTTGAGAAGGCAAATTAACTAAGGCTTTAAAATACACAACATGCTATTATAATCTACCTTTAGAGTTAGGAAGATTCACTTTATATTGTCTTTTTCTGTATTCCTCTCAATCACCCGGTGTTCTCTCTTTATCCTACCATGGATTGTTAAAAGTCAGTTCCCATCTCTTCTACCTGCTTGAAAATGGGGAACCTGGCCCTGAGCTAACATTTCCAGATGCTCAAGCAGATTTGATAAATACTGTGAGGGACAAAACCTCAACCAGACATCTCTCATCACTAAATAAATTTCCCAAGATTGGAATTTGGTTGTATCTAATTGAGTTATTGTCCAAAGGGGCCCTATAGGAACCCCCACCCCTTCTCCCCGACACCAAACAACCCAGGCTATCACCAAGGCTATTGGTTGCTCTCCATAGTAAGGCCCTATTGCAGAAGACAACAACTGCATAAGTCAATGAAAATGAGAAGACAAGCTGGTGCTTACCTAGAGCCTTTACCCCTACTGGTTAGTGTTCATGGTACTAGAAGGTACTCTGTGCACTACCAGAGGAGAAAGATTAATATGTACCAATGCAGCTACAAACCTGTGATCTACAATGGTGATCTGCCTGCATGATATGCTAATGCAATAGTATCATAAAAGATGTTGGAGTAACCACTATCTTATTGGGAATAAAGTTCACTCCATAAGCTGGAACCTGTGCCTGACATTGCTCTGGTGGCCAAAAACCTGAGACTAGATAGGACATGGTCTAGGGGAAAAGCCAAAAACTACTGTCCTGCTAAAGGAAGGTTTAAATAAAGGACTCCCAATACATTCTGCTATACTTGTAGATCATCTTGCTTAGTCATCCTCAGAGAAGCTTCCTCCTGCAGTTGGTAGGAACAAATACTGGGAGCCACAGCTAGAAAATATACAAAGTGAGAGACCTTGGAACACACAGTCCTAAGTGGGATGTCTCCATCAAATCCCTCCCCTCATGGCTCAGGGAACTCTGTAGAAGAAGAGGCAGATATATTGTAAGAGCCAGAGAGGATGGAGGAAGACCAAGGGCACAGGCCTTATAGACAGAACAGGACTGAAACATACATGAACACACAGAGAGTGTGGCGACATTCAAAGGACCTATATAGGTCTGAGCCAGATGGAGCCCCAGTTCTTAAAGGAAAAAGAAATGGACACAATCCCCCATCCCTAACTCAGAACCCAACTGATAACACTCACAAAGAAAGATTTAGTTTTCTCTAATGAAGTCTCATTGAGTATACAAAGCAAACATAAGGGAAGGCTGTCCTCCCAGCAGTAGATGATCAATAAATGTCAAACTCAGTAACTCAGTGGTATCTTTGGAGGGCTGTCTTTTTTTAAACCTTACAGATCTTTTGCTTATATATTATAGTTTTTTAAATTTTTTTCTGTGTGTGCTAATGTGTATTTTAGCATCTGTGTTTCTTGTGCTTTTACTTTTGCCTTTTTTTCTGTTTATTTATCGTATCCTAATCTGGTTTGTTTATTTTGTCTTATTATTATCTTACATTATTATTATTAATTATTTAGATTCCTGCTTGTATTTTAATAAGAGAGAGAAAGAAAGGATATAGATTTGGGTAGGTAAAGAAGTGGTGCAAATCTGGGAGGAGCTCTATAATCAGAATTATTGAATGAAAAAAATTCCATTTTCAACTAAAAAGAAGAAATGATTAAAAATATTCAAGTGAACTTACAGTGATTAAGCCCATGCATGGAGTATAAGTGAAATACGCACCCTGCTAATTAGACCCTAACTAGAAGGACTTCTATCCGAGGATGTGGTCCCTCTAACTAATAACCCAATACAAGTTTCATTTGTTATTCACACAGAATCCACAGAAACTTAATGTTTCAATCATATATTTTTCACAGGATTTTACTGAAGTTTTCTCAAATTTTTGCTTACTCTTTGAAATTTAAAGGGACAGAGAGTAATGAGCAATTACAAGCTGTCACTTAAAAAACCACTGTTTCTTATACTGATAGAAATTTGTTGAGTCAAAGATTTGTTAAATATTTTGAGGCTAGGAGACTGGTATATAAAATTGGCACTTTTAATATCTCAAAGCTAAATGGGAATTTGGGGACTCAAAAATGCTGATTTATTTTTGCAGTCAAGTTTTCTTTTTCACATAATGCCAAGAAGGCCAGAAAGGAGAACACTGCACAATAACACAGCTGACACCCGGGAACTGGGTTAGATTTCCTGCCTGCACCCAAAATAGAAATATTGAATGGAGTCAAACATCTTTTAAGATCCTATTTACATTCTCTATTAAGGCTTTTTATTATCTGTTAACATTTATTCAACCTCTTCAAACTTTACTTTCACAATAAAAAAGAATATAGTTACTTAAAGGATGACTATACAGTAATTCACGGAGATTAGAAAACATAATTGCCTCTATGGCTTTAGTCTATTTTATGTGCTACTTTGTTGTATATTAACTATGCGTGGGTCTTTAAATAAACCAAATATGTATCTACTTATTAAATAATAACAGTTTGGTATCATGTTTCATTTCAGAATACAAAGAGACTAAGTGTAAGCCATGATTTCCTCATTTTCAAAAATGTCTTTTAAAAAGAATATTAAATCTCTCTCTTGTATATTCAGTACTATGTGGTAAGATAAATTTGCTTTGTAAATCCAGGCTTTGGGTTTCTTGTTGGAGACTTTTTGTCTTTTTATGTTGAACTCAAAAGTAATTCTAGTTCATTAGGTGTTTAACCCACCCAGATCATTGATGTGATTGATGGATGTGCCTTATCTCAAATTCTGTTCTCTGGCTAACCCAAATACTTACCCTTAATGCTGACATACTCAAGTTTCTAGACTTTAAAGTAGATTTCCATAATATTAAAATACATGGACACACACACACACACACACACACACACACACACATACACAGACACACACACACACACACTCCACACACATACACACATACACACATACAGATCCAGACACACACACACACACACACACACACACACACACACACACACACACATATATATACACAGACACACACACAGACTACAGACCCACATCTCTTTATGATAAAAACTCCAAACAAATTAGATCTAGAAGGAATATCTCTACATAATAAAGGCATGAATACAAAAAGTCTAAAGTTAATATTGTACTAAATGTGGGAAAGCCAAAAGACTCCCTAGAGTCTAAAAAGAAGACAAAGATTTCAGAAACTGCTGCTCCTGTGAGATCCCACAGTCCTAGAACTCCATTCATGGCTCCAAGCCATCTGATTTGTAAGTGAAGTAAAATCCTGTTTGTGTATGGATAATATCACCTTCTATTCAGAAATATTCTCTCCAAATTTCACACCAAACCCTACTAGAATAAATTAATTCAGCTTTGAAATTATGAATTGTTTGGAATACAATCTAAGGACTTTAGTTTCATTTAAAAGAGTCACAGAAATGAAATATCTAGGAATAAGAATACACTACGTAGTGAAATATCTAGGCTATGAGAATTATGACATTGATGAAAGAAACTGATTGGGATGCCAAGAAATAGAAATGCATTCCACATTCATGGATTAAGTACCTGTATTGATAAGCATCAATATTACCCAAAGTGATTTAAAGTCAGTTCAAAGTAACAATGGTATCCATCAAAGATCTGAAGTAGCATTCACAAAATTTACATGACCACAGAATTCCACTGGATAGCCAAAGGTATCTTGAATTAAAAAAAACCTGATGACATATTGTAGACCTGATTTTAAAATGCATGACAAATACATACATAAAAAATAATGTTGACATCAGCACATACAATGATGAATGAGATAGAACAGAGAGGACAGACATAAATGAACACATTTATAGCCTATTAACAACAAGGATTCTAAGGACAGACACCAAAAAACAACAGCCTTTTCAGTAAATGGTGCTGAGAATGTTGTGTATTCACATGCAGGACACCGCAACTAGACCCTTTCTGTCACCAGTAACATAAAATGAGCCTTGAGTTAACTGAAGCCTTAGCTGAATCTAGAAAGCTACACTGAAGAACTAGTGATATGCTTTGGAAGTTGGTGTGGATGTTGTGTTTGTTTATTTGTTTTGAGATTATTCTGCAAAGGACAGGAAATAAAAGCAAAGAATATATCAGACTTGAAAGTTTCTATGCAGAGAAGCATGCAATAAAAAGAACTCACGCATAGCTTATAAAATAAAATATTTGCAAACTCTACTTCTTATAAGGAATTCGTTCCCATAATACATAAAGAACTAAAACAATGAACAGACAAACAACAACAAAATGAGCTGTAGATCTGAGCAGGTTTTTTTTTTGTTTGTTTGTTTTTGTTTTGTTTTTTGAGACAGGGTTTCTCTGTGCAGCTTTGTGCCTTTCCTGGATCTTGCGCTGTAGACCAGGGTGGCCTTGAATTCACAAAGATCCACCTGCCTCTGCCTCCTGAGTGCTGGGATTAAAGGCGTGTGCCATCACTGCCCGGCCTGTGCAGGTGTTTATTGAAAGAAGATACATAAACATCCAAACATTACACACAAAAAATGTTCAGACTAATCATCAGCAAAGAACAAATTAATAAGCCTGGAGAGATGGCTCAGCAGTTAAGAGCACTTGCTGCACTTGCATAGAACTGAGGTTAGATTTCCAGCATTCACACCATAGGTCACAACCATCTTGACTCTTGTTCCAACAGAACTGACCCCTCTTCTGGCTTCTGTGGGTACCACATGAACATGGGACTGCAGAGGCTTTGGAGAAAGGAACACGAGCTGTTTCTGGAATGTGAACTCCAGTCACCAAGAAAAACTCAGGAACAACATCTCAGAATAGGGAAAAACAGAATGATGATGAGATCTTGCATGTCTACCAGTTATATATTCAAAGAAATGAAATGATGTAGAAATACTTGCACATTCAAAGCAGTATGATTTCCTACAACAGAGAAATGGAAAGAATCAGAGTATCCATCAAGTGATACATGGACAAAAATAAAGTGTGAATACATAATGGAATGCCATTAGCCACTGACTGACAAAAATCTGTCATCTGTGGTAACATGGATAGAACTGGAGGTCACGATGTTAAATGAATTAAAGCAGGCACAGAAAGACAAGCGTGTCCTCATGTTACTCTCTTGTGGGATCTAAAGCAGGAGAAGTAGAGGCTGAGGGTAGAATGGTAGTTACTGGAGGTTAGGAAGAGTGTGAGTTAGAAGTGTGACATGATGGGTGAAAACTAATTAATGTGCCTGAGTCTTCAAAAAGAGAAGAATTTCTCATGTGCTGTTGCACAGCACACTGACTATAAACACTACTTTAATGTAGTACTAAAAAAGTTCTAGAAAATCAAGACTGGAGATAGGGCTTTGTGGTCAAGCACACTGGTTGCACCTCCAGATAACTTTGATTTTTAGCATCCACATGACAGCTCTCACCATTTGTTTCTCCAGTCCTAGGATATTTGATACCTGTTTTGTCCTCGACAGATACTAGGCACACAAGTAGTGTGTACAGATATGCATGCAGAAAACTCACCCAAACACCTATCTTTTTTAGAGCTAGAAAAATGAACTTATTTTATGAAGAAGTTATAAATGAGATGCCATTTGCCTAACTTAACATATTACATT
>CABHPP010136325.1:8712-19784 GCA_902168425.1 Peromyscus attwateri | reverse complement strand
AAATAAATAAATAAATAAATAAATAAATAAATAAATAAATAAATAAATAAGGATTTACAGGGCACTTACAAAAAATAGTTTAATTTTTAAAAAATGAAGCCCATGCTCCAACAAGAGTAAACCTTGAAGATAATGCTGAATGAAATTAGCCAGTTACAAAAGACAATTTTACAGTTATAGCATGATGTAGTTATTTTTCTATGTGGCATGGACAGAAAGTGAAATGGTGGTTACCAGCACCTGAGGAAGGGGGGAACGGGAAGAGAATCTCTTGGTTTTTTTTTTTCTTCCCCCCCCCCCCCCCCAGCTGAGGATCGAACCCAGGGCCTTGCACTTGCACTTGCTAAGCAAGCGCTCTACCACTGAGCTAAATCCCCAACCCCTGGAAGAGAATCTTTAAGAGGTATGGAATTTGGATTGGGAAAGGTGTGAAAGAACTGTGGAGATGGGTGGGGGCGGGGTGCTTGCACAACACTGTGAAAATAATTAGTGCCAAAACCACACACTTAAAATTGGTTAAATGTTAAATTTTATGTTTTATCTATCTTACCACAATAAGAGAGACTTTATCAGAAGGCAGAGACAGGAGGATCTCTGTGAGTTCGAGCCAGCCTGGTCTACATAGCAAAATCGAGGACAGCCTGGGGCTACACAGAGAAAGCAGTGAAAATATTCAAGATACAAAGCAAAATAATTTTGTTAAGCTTGAAAGCTGTGTTAGTCCATGGCTGTTTCTAACAGCCGTTTATGCTGAACTTCACCCACCTTTACCTGTGAATGAGAACCATTTACCAGCATTAGCCATTGCTTGTTTCCAACCTGTACCATCGTCCCCTTTCCTCAGACCCTCAGGTGGGTTTCATGGGCTTTTTAATTCCTTATTTATTTGTTTATTTATTTTGTTTATTTGAGACAGGGTTTTTGTGTGTATCCCTGGCTGTCCTGGAACTCCCTCTGTAGACCAGGCTGGCCTTGAACTCACAGAGACCCACCTGTCTGCCTCCCTAATGCTGGGATTAAAAACTTCTGCCACCATGCCCAGCCTTACTTATTTTTTTAATGTATTTACTGGTAGAGTTTCTCTGTTTAAACTTGGCTGACCTGGAACTGACCGTGTAGACCAGGCTGATCTCAAACTCATGTTGAACCTCCAGTCTCTGCCTCTTGAGTGCTAGTGGTGGTTTGAATTCCAATGGCCCCCAGAAACTCATATGTTTCAATACTTGGTCC
This sequence comes from Peromyscus attwateri, assembly GCA_902168425.1. Taxonomy (NCBI): domain Eukaryota; kingdom Metazoa; phylum Chordata; class Mammalia; order Rodentia; family Cricetidae; genus Peromyscus; species Peromyscus attwateri. The sequence goes on along the minus strand of CABHPP010136325.1, from coordinate 18,554 downwards.
CCAGTTGGTGGAACTGTTTGGGAAGGATTAGGAGGTGTGGCCTTGTTAGAGGAGGCATATCACTGGGGGTGGGAGTTGAGATTTCAAAAGGCCACGTCATTCCTAGTTAGCTCTCTCTGCCTTGAGGGTGTGTCTCAAGATGTGAGCTCTCTCTCAGCTGTTGCAGCAGTGCCATGCCTGCCTGCCTGCCGCCATGCTCTCCACCATGATGGTCGTGGACTCTAGTCCTCTGAAACTGTAAGCCTCAAATAAACTCTCCTTTTATGAGTTGCCTTTGTCATGGTGTTCTGTCATAGCAGTAGAAATGTAACTAAGACATGTGGTTTATTATCATTATTATAGACTTATTTTATTTTTACTTATGTGTTTGTGTGTGGGTCTCCCTGTGAATAGGTGCATGAGTACAGTGCCAACAGAGGCCAAAGGCATTAGATTTCCCTGGAGCTAGAGTTACAAGTGATTGTGAGTTGCATGGCATGGGGTGATGGGACTTGAATCCAGGTCCTCTGGAAGAACAGTATGTGCTCTTAACCACTGAGCCATTTCTCCAGCCCTAGGGTTGTTTTTCATTATTGTTGTTGTTATTATTATTACTGGAATTATTATTAATCTTATTTGAGATGGGTCCTCAATGGCTCCACATTCTTTGGCTGGAATCATCCTCCTGCCTCAGCCTCCCAGGTGCTGGGATTACAGGTGAGTGCTACCATACCCAGTTACATTTCCAAAGTTGTTTTGACTGATGCAATTCAAGAACCACCCTTAAAATTAAATAATAATCGTAATAAAATCATTGTAAGGGAATGTTGTATGCAGACTGGAATCAACTGCCATATCCACTTCAATTCCCCTTGAAGGTCACCTGCTCATTTATTCCTTTGTTTTCCGTCCTCTTTCAACATAGCTGGCTCACTTCATATCTATGCCAAGAGCCTTTGGGACAGGCAGGCAGAGAGGAAGTCTCCAAGCCACAAAGAAGCCCAGGCACAAAGCCTGAGTGGGTGTTTGCAGCTCTCAAAAAGTCTGTTTACTGACAACATGTATGTGTTCACGCTTACAGTCCCTCGGACGTTTGCACATGAGGCAAAGCTGTGAGAGCCATACTGAGGATGGCAGTGGGGATCTGACCAGCACAAATGGCTCAGTGGTTAAGAGCACACACTGTTCTTCCAGAGGATCTGGATTCAATTCCCACCACCCATGTCAGGGAGCTTGAGGACACTCCAGACAACACTACTGAAACCCAGCCTGTGTCCCATATCCAGAGCTCAGCAAAATGCCTATCTGGCTCAGTCTATAAACCTGGAATTAGAGATTGTCTATTTACTTCAATTCAGTAATTCCAGGCAATTTTCCTAGAAAATATCATTGACTAAGACTTCCCCAACCCCTCAAACCCAAGCCCTGGTGCTTACTCTGAGAAGGTTTTTTTAGTTTGTGTGTGTGTGTGTGTGTGTGTGTGTGTGTGTGTGTGTGTGTTTGGGTTTTTCAAGATAGGGTTTCTCTATATAGCCCTGACTGTCCTGGATCTCGCTCTGTAGACCAGGCTGGCCTCAAACTCACAGAGACCCACCTCCCTCTGCCTCCCGAGTACTGGAATTAAAGGCGTGCACCACCACTGCCCAGCTTTTGGTTGTGAGCCACCATGTGGGTTCTAGGAATCGAATCCAAGTCTTTTGGAAGTGCAGCCAGCACTCTTAACCACTGAGCCATCACTCTAGCCCCCCAAAAGTTCATTTAAATCTCTTCTGGGGTTAAAATGGGTTTCGATCAGCTTCTATCAAGTTTTCTGCTTGGTTTGGTTCTGGTTTGGTGTTCTGAGACCATGGGGCCCTGGCTGGCCTGGAACTCACTGTGCCACACTAATCTGGCACTTGGTTTTGGTTTGTGAGAGATTCTCACTACATAGCCTAGGGTGGCTTGGAATTCATAACCACTGTGTCTTCCAGCTGGCTGGGATTACAGGTGCCAACCACCCTACCCAGCTCCATCATTTCTAAATGATATGTGCCCTCCAGTACACAGACATTAAATATCGGCACTCAGTTCTCTCCATTCAGCCCCCGGTGCCAGGCAAGTGCGCCAGGGCTCCCTCCAGGAGCGATTCTCTTTTCTTCAGTGATCCAGGACAGCCACCTTGTAAACATCCTGCTAGTCCCAGACAGTTCACTGTGGCTCTCCCAACACTGGTGCGCTACCCACCAGCCACTAGGTACTGGACCAATGCTGGGGCAGGGAGACAAATCACCCCTGCCATTTAGGACTTCTCCTCGGCCTGGGCTAGAGGCAGACAAGACAACAAACAGGTACTGAGAAGTGGGAGACTATGTACCAGGTGCTGAGGGAGCACTGTAGAGGATGATAAACACTGTCCGGCATCCTTGGGGGGGGGGGGTTCACCAACAGGCATCAGCTGTTGGGGTGTTCTTTGGTTTTGAAACAGGGTCTCACATTTACCAGGCTAGCCTCAAACTTGTCACGTAGCTTGGTTTTATGTGGTGCCAGGGATTGAACCCAGGACTTTGTGCATGCTAGGCAAGTACACTGTCAATTGAACTGCGTCCACAGCCCTTGTTTTGTTTTTTGAGACGAGGTTTCATGTAGCCTAAGCTAGCTTCCAACTTAGTTTGTAACCAAGGCTGACCATGAAATCCCAATTCTACTGCCTTCCCTTCTCAAGTACTGGGATTACAGGCATGCACCATTACTGCTCAGGATTGTTTGTTTTTTAACATTATTTATTTGGGAGGGGTGTTCCTGCTGTGTGCATCTGCGGAGATCAGAGGGCAATATTTGGGAATCGCTTCTCTCCACCATATGGGTCCCAGGAATTGAATTCTAGTTGCCTGCCTTGGCAACAAACACCTTTACCTGCCGGCTACCTTGCTGGCCCAGGGTTTTGTTTGTTTGTTTTGGCTTATAGTGTGAGTGTGGAGGTTAAAAGGACAACTTTCAGGAGTCAATTCTCTCCATCACAAGGGTCCCCAGGATCAAACTCAGGTCACTAGCCTTGGTAACAGATTCCTCACTTCCAGCCCCTTACCCCAACCATCTTTCCTGGCCTCTGAGTGGGGATTGGAAGAAGGCAAAAGCATACAGCAGAAAAAAGTGAGGAAAGGTAAACGGTACCTCAGAAAACAAGCTGCACAGTAACAGAAGTCCAGAAACCAGAGGGAGGAAAGCTTGATCGCAGCTGTCACATCTCCATGGCCAGCGGAGGGGAGCTCAGTCCTGTTGTTGCTGAGTGAGCAACATTATCTTTCTATACAGCTGTCACATCATTAAGTCTGTTCTGTGGTCTCTACAAGATTACAAGGCAGCGTAGTTGTGGAGAACGTCTCAGAGTTGCTTCTCTCCTTCTGCTTTTACGTGGGTGCCAGGCATTGAACTCAGGTGGCCACGCCTTTTGAACGGGTGTTTATTATTTCTTCCTTTATTTGGGAGGGGCAGGCATATGTGGAGGGCAGAGGATAAGTGATTTGACCCACTAGTCCAACCTGGAACTCCTTTTAAAAAAATGTATTTTTTGGTTTTGGTTTTTTTTTGTTTTTTTGTTTTTGAGAGACAGGGTTTCTCTGTGTAGTCCTGGCTGTCTTAGAATTCAATCTGTAGACCAGTTGGATCTGGCCTCCAACTCACAGAGATCTGCCTGCTTCTGCCTGCCGGGTGCTGGGATTAAAGGCAAGCACCGCCGTCACCGCCACCACCACCAGGCTAAAATATGTATTTTATTGTGTGTGTGTGTGTGTGTGTGTGTGTGTGTGTGCGCGCGCGCGCACATGAGTGTGAATGCCCATGGAGGCCACTAGAAGGTGTTGGATCCCCTATAGCTGGGGTTACAGGCAGTTATGAGCCACCCTACATGGACGCTAAGAACTGAACTCAGGTCCTCTGTAAGAGCAGCAGATGCTCTTAACTACTGAGCCATCTCTGCAGCCCCCAACCTTAATCCTTTGATCCTCTGACCTTCACTCCCTCACGTGCTGGCATTACAATTATGTACATGCCACCACACCCAGCTTGAGTTCTCAGGCAGCTTGTGATTATACAAAATGTGACAGTCGATGACTGGAACTCAGACAACCTGCTATTTGAGAGAAGCAGGACCTAGGGTTCAGATTAGTGAAATGCCTTACCACATCCCCGCAGGGTAAGCCACGCCAGCACCCAGCCCTCCTGACCACCCACGCTGAGCTTTCCCCTACGAGTGCTCAGGCTGTGATCGGCATCCAGTGAGCGAAAGAGAATCCCGGCTACAGCATCCTCTCCAGGAAAAAAAATAAATAAATAAAAATAAAAATAAAAATAAAAAAGGTGGGCGGGGGAAAGCTTGACAGAGTTTTCTGGAAACCTCCAGAACCGATTCTTTCATGAACTTATTTAACATGAGCAAATGAACTGACATTTATCCAGGAACTCTAAGAAGAGGAGGCTCAACACAAAGCCTTATTAATGAGATTTTTTTTCTTTTCTTTTCTTTCTCTATGTAGCCCTGGCTGTCCTGGAACCCACTCTGTAGACCAGGCTGGCCTCGAAGTCACAGAGATCCACCTGCCTCTGCTTCCCGAGTGCTGGGATTACAGGCGTGCACCACCACTATGCAGCATATATGAGATCTTTTTTGTTGCTGTTTTGAAACAGGGTATCATATAACCCAGCTGTCTTCCAATGTGCTATGTAGTTGGGGATGTCCTTGAATTCTGAATCCCCCTGCCTCCACCTCTACTGCCTCCCAAGCACTAGATTACAGGCATGTCCCATCTTGTCTAGCTATAAATGAGATCTTAAAATCAGCTTTCACTGTATCAAAATGTTTACAGTCTCTAGAATGTTCCCAGAGGTCTGCCTCTGATGACACATGTAACCAAGCAAAACTAGCACAGGGAGACTTGTGCAGTTTTTAAATAAAATTTACTTCCCTATAGTCCAACTTCTTTTTAGGCCTGGCCTTTCTTCTTCTGGTGCTGGACCTAATTTGTAAAAATCCCTCATTTCACCCTAATTCAGCTGTTGCCCTTTGCTAAAAAGTATTTTAAAAAATTAATTTGGTATTTACAGCATGAAAACTACTGAGGCCTCCAGCTTGTCCCATGGGGCTCCTAGTGGCCACCTGCCCAGGTGCTTGAGGACATGCTGCCCTCTACTGGTTTCAACCTGGAGGTGCAGAGTCCCTCCACTTGGCTCACCAAACTCTGAAATGAGTTGAAAGGGACTTCAGTCTAACCCCACCACCACCACATTTTTTTTTTTTTAATAGTAGAGAATCTGAAGCTCAGAGAGGTTAAGACTTTTGAGTAAGGACACACTGAGGTTGGAGAAGGAGCCAGGCAAAGAGCCCACACTCAATAGAGGACGAGGAAGGAGAAATAGTCACCTCTTCAAATGTGGAAAGGCACAATGGCACTTAAGAACTCGGGACTTGAGGGCTGGAGAGATGGTTCAATATGTAAGGGTGGTGCTTCCTGCCTTGGCAGAGGACTGGAGCTGGGTTCTCACCACTCATGTTAGGGGCTCACCTGTAACTCCAGCTTCAAGAAGATCCAATGCCCCCTTCTGGCCTCTACAGGCACCTGCATTCTTGTATACATGGGTGCGCGCGCGCACACACACACACACATATGCACACATGCGTGCACACACACACACACACACACACACACACACATCTTTAAAAAGAAAAAACACAAGGAGGTGGAGAGATGGCTCAGCTGTCCTTCCAGCACACCCCGGGTCAATTCCCAGAATCCACATGGTGGCTGACAACCATCCTTAACTCCAATCCCAGGGGATCTGTCACCCTCTTCTGACCTCTGAGGACACTGCACATATGTGGTGCACAGACATGCAAGCAACAAACCACTGATACACATAAAATGTAAATAAGACCTCAAAGAAAAACAAATTTAATGTGGAGTCACTGGGGATACAGCTCAGTAGTAAAGCTCTGCCCAGAATGTGTGAGGGTGCTGGGTTCAGTTCCCAGCACCCTCACACACACACAACTGTGAACTCAGGTGAGTCAGGTGATCCAAAAGGCTCAGGAGGAGCTTGGGGAAAGCAGAACATCTCCCCATCTCTCACTCTCCACACCCCAATCTTCTACAAGGGACAGTACTCGAAGCCATACCAGCAGAGGGTCAGTGAAGATTAGATAGTTATAGTTATAGTTTTCCTTGTTAAGAATTTCAGAAAAGAAACTCACTAAAGAGGTGTAAAGCGTATAAATTTGAAAGACATTATAAGATAGTTCTCTGTTAGTAATATATGTTAGGATAGAAAGTGATTCAGGTACATTTTGGACTTACCAAAATAGGATAGATAATGGAATATTTTCTCTGAGTTTGTCAAATGCAAATGGACTAGACATTGTTGATTTATTTATTGCTTGTATATATTATATATAGTTATTGTACTTATTGTATATAGTTTTTCTTATAGTAGTTATAAATTTTTTATTCTTTTTTATCTTTATTAGAAAAAAAGGGGAAATGTGGTGATATTTTATTTGTATGTTAATAAATAAAGTTTGCCTGGAGATCAGAGGTCATAGCGAGCCATAAACAGAAGTCAGGCAGTGGTAGTACATGCCTTAATCTGATCACATGGCAGGCAGAGTCTCTGTGTGTTCAAGGAAACAGCCAAGCCTGGTGACACACGCCTTTAATCCCAGTACCAACCATAGAGACCTGGAGGTCTGTACAGACAGGCAGTGATGAGGAAGTGAGGTGGCTGGGCTAAGAGCCAATGAGAAGGCAGAACAGGAAGGCAATAAAGGCGCAGGTTAGACAGGAAGAGGCTCTCTTGGGAAGCTATGGCACAACGTGGTGAGCTAAGGTTAGTTGGCGGCTATTGCTCTGATCTCTACAGCTTGCACCTCTGTATTTGGCTCTGTGTTTCTTATTTAAAAAGACTGTTTAGAAATTCGTCTACAGGTCAGGACTTCTCTCCAGCTCTTTCTAGGATGCTCTTCCCAGAATGAGAACCAAGCCCCTACCGTGGATCCCAGCTCTTGTCCCAACTCTAACCTAAAGTAGCCCTCACTTGCCCGTGCCCACCTTTACCCACACCCACCCTTACATGAGCCGCCTTTGTGCCCTGTTGCCTTAAATCTAGATTGTATGCTTTCTGAGCGTTCTCTTAGAAATGATGTGTGACTGCCTGCCTGCTGGCATACAGATGTCTTGTGGTACTACTTAGATTAATAGCAATTTAAGGACAGGTTCGCTGAATCTCCCTTGTCACCCTACTGTTAAGCCCTATATATTAAATGCTCAGAAATATTTACTCACAATAAATCACATATTCAGTGTCCACAGGGTGCCAGACATGCTCCGTGCTACACAGTGAGACTGTGTAGCATAGAGCTCAGAGAATCATCATGGGCTTTGGCTCTTCCTTATTGTGTTATATCTTCTTTACTAGCTCTGCTAGTTGGTAATGGTCTGAACAGACATATAAGGGGGCTGGAGAGATGCCTCTGTGCTTCATAGCACTTGTTCTTGCAGAGGACCAGCATACAGTTCCTAGAACCCACATGGAGCTCACAATCATCTACAACTCCAGTTCCAGATGATCTGATGCCCTCTTTTGGTCCCTGTGGGTACTGCACAAGAGTATATAAGCATACATGCAGGCAAAAGCACTTGTACACATACAATTTTTTTTAAAAAAAAAAATGTCTAAATCACTGTTGCTAGATGACCAAATGCAAGGACAGTGAATGACAAATGAAATTCTTTATTGCTGGTGCTTGCCACTTAACTCTTCCATACCCATATTGGGACACACAATCTACCTGTTTCTCATCCCCTGGCATCAACTAAGAGAGTAGACAAAATTCTTTATCATTTTTTGTATGTGTATGAGTGTTTTACCCACATGTATGTGCACTATTTGTATGCCTGGTACCCTCAGAGGCCAGAAGAAGGCATCAGATCCCCTGGGACTGGAGCTGAAGACAGTTGTGAGCCACCATGTGGGTGCTGGGAATCAAACTCAGGTCCTCTTGAAGAACAACCAGTGCTCTTAACCACTGAGCCATCTCTCCAGCCCAAGAACACTCTTAAAAAAAAAAACCAATCTATTTTTATTTTATGTTCACTGGTGTTTTGCCTGCATGTATGTCTGTGTGAGGGTGTCAGAAGCCCTGGAACTGGAGTTAAAGGCAGGTATGAGCTGCCATGTGGGTGCTGGGAATTGAATCTGGGTCCTCTGGAAAAGCAGCTAATGCTCTTAATTGCTGAGCCATCTCTCCAGCCCCCAACAAAGTATTTTTTTAAGACAGGGTCTCCCTATTTGGCCCAGGCTGTTCTCCTGCCTCAGCCTCCTAAATGCTGGAATTTCAGAGATGTATCTCCATGCCCAGCTGAAAAGAATTATTTAAAAAGGAAACTGAAGCTGGGCATGGTGACACACAGATCTCAGCAGTTCAGAGATGGAAGCGGGTGGATTAGATGTTATGGTCAAAGCTATACTCTACATAGTCAGTTCAAGAACTGGCCAGTCAGGCCAGGCGGTGATGGTGCACACCTTTAATCCCAGCACTTGGGAGGCAGAGGCAGGCACATCTCTGTGAGTTCGAGGCCAGCCTGGGCTACCAAGTGAGTTCCAGGAAAGGCGCAAAGCTACACAGAGAAACCCTGTCTTGAAAAAACCAAAACAAAACAAAAAACAAACAAACAAACAAACAAACAAAAACTGGCCAGTCAGAACTATGCGAGAGACCCTTAAAAAAAAAAAAAAAGGTGTGTGGTGTATACCCACAATCCTAGTACTCGGGAGGCTGGGGCACATGAGGTCTTTCTGGCTATCCAGAGAACCAAAGCGGAAGAGGGAGCTGGAGGAAGGGGAGGAAGACAGGGGTGGTGCAGGTTCTGAGGGACGGCTCAGCTGTTAGGAGAACCAGCTGCTCTTGCAGAGGACCCAGGTTTGGTTCCCAGCACCCACATGGCGGTTGACAATCACCTGTAACTCCAGTTCCAGGAGATCTGATGCCCTCTTCTGACCTCCTCAGTCACCAGGCATGCACCCGGTGCGTATACGGACATGCAGGCAAAACACTCATACATATCAAAAAAATTCAATAAATCTGAAAAAAACAAAAACAAGTGGTGCCTTCAGCACAGAAAAATCCTGGTTTCTTCTAAGTCATTGTGTGGCTGAGCACTGGGTGGACTCATGACAGCCTTAATCACTTGCAGTCTAGTTAGGGAAAGAAACACGCAAGGTCTGGACTATAACGCGAAACAGTGTTACTACTGTGTTCTACAACAGGACAGTCCAGATGGTGTGCATGAACTGGGTGGGTTCCTGAGAGACACAGCACAGGTTTGAGGATTCTGGGAGGACCTCAAAGAAGAAAACTCAGGCCAGGCATAGTGGCACACGCCTTTAATCCCAGCACCGGGGAGGCAGAGGCAGGTGGATCTCTGGGAGTTTGAGGCCAGCCTGGTCTACAGAGTGAATTTCAGGACAGCTAGGGCTATCCAGAGAAATCCTGTCTCAAAAAAAACAAAACAAAACAAAACAAAAAACACAAAAAAAAGAAGAAAAAGAGGAAGAGGAGGAGAAAGAGGTGGAAGAAGAAAGAAAAAGAAAAATCAAAATCTGGCATAATGCCACACATCTTTAATTCCAGCATTCAGGAGACAGGGGTGGGGATGCGTAAGTCTGAGGCAGTCCTGATCTACATAGGGAGTTCCAGATTAGTCAGGGCTATACAGTGAGACTCTGTCTCAACAACAAATGATTCTTTTTAAATGCCTAAGAACCAATGGGCAAGGAGTGAGTCTGAGCTAAGACTGATGGGTTTTGACGTGCACTGAGACAAGGGAACTCAGGAA
>CABHPP010136324.1:31565-43913 GCA_902168425.1 Peromyscus attwateri | reverse complement strand
TGATTGGACCACTATTGAGGGATCCAAACCCAAGCCCTCTGGTGCAGATGAGAGTCTTTGGGGCATGCTGTGCAGAGGAGGGAAGCTGAAAAAAAAGATGGGGCTGCTTCAGCCAGCCCTTTATTCAGAGATTACATTCTGAAAAGATTTCTATAACCACGAGTAGGAAAGGAAGAACTTGGTTGGTTGAGACTTGTAAAATTATCTGAGACAATGAAGAGACACTGCCCTATGAGTCTTTATTTTCTTCCAAGAAATCATTTTCTAGCCTCTTTCTTCAGCCAAATGTCTGAAGTTATGTATAATTACATGCTTGCTTTACAGTAAAGTTTTATATATATCATAGATAATATACAAGTGTATACTGTGAACTAAATCATATACTTATGGGCTTGGTACTCAATCCATCAATTATGCTTTTCATTCCTCACATTTAATCTGTCTAATGTCATCAATTTACATCTATTAAACAGTATTCCATTTAGTGTTTGCTTGGTTTCTTACTGCCTTCGTTTTATGTTTATTTTCACTTTTAATGTCACTAGAAAGTTTATAATCAATCCTCACAAGTATCTCTTATTTGGCCAATATGATTTTGTAAGCTTATAGGACATAGCATAACGTGTAGTCATTCTGCTTGATGATTCTTGAATTTGTCCAAGGTTGTTGTATCTACTTGTCATTCTGTTAGTAGTAGACATGCATTACTATTCCTCTACCTTGGCACTAGCCACTGCTCAAAGGCCATGTTTTCTGAATGACCTTTCAATATTTTATTTGTGTGAAATTGTGTTTTATTGATCACTTACTCAATTCACCCTACAATTTATGTTTATCGGTCATTACTTTTTACTTATATATTTTCCTATTTAATTTTTTTCAAAAATTGCATGTTTTGGGGTGTGTATGTATGCCTGAGTGCAGGTACACTCAGAGGTCAGAAAAGAGCATTAAGCTTCCTGGAAATTGTGCTCTGAGTCAACGTATGTAGATGTTGGGAAATGAACCCAGTTCTTTTGTAAGAGCAGTATGTTCTCTTAACCACTGTGACTCTTCTCTAGCTCCTATTTATATTTTCCTCATAATTAACATATCATATATTTCACTCATTTTTTTCTTTTATGTCATTTTTTCTACAAGTAGTTGGAATTTAACTTATTAATCAAACTTTTTTATGTGTTCTTATTAGTAATTCACTTTAAGTACTGTTTTCTGAGGACCTAGTTTAATTACATGATTTGAAAAAACAAGTAAATTGCTCTATATGCCAAATCTTTTCATTTTTCTAAAATATTCAAACATTAGTTTAGATTTTACTTTTCACTTTTCTGGTAGTGTTACATGTGGGATTTATTTACATGTATGTTATACCATAAAGATATCATATATTTTCTAACATAGATAACCAACCGATGGTTCTAGAAACATTTATCAAATAAACTCTCTGTTCTCTGCAATCTGGAGCTACACCTCTGGGGTGTGTATGTGTATGCATATGAATATGTGACTGATTTTATTCATATTTTGTTATCGGTTAATTTTACTTTTGTAGATACAGTTTATTAAATTTCCTCAAAGTTTGATATTCAAGTTTAGCAAGAACATATATTTTATGTGTGTGTGTGTGTGTGTGTGTGTGTGTGTGTGTGTGTGTGTGTGTGTGTGTTTCAAGACAGGGTTTCTCTGTGTAGCTTTGTACCTTTCCTGGAACTCACTCTGTAGCCCAGGCTGGCCTTGAACTCACAGCGATCCGCCTGGCTCTGTCTCCCAAGTGCTGGGACTAAAGGCATGTGCCACCACCACAGGCAGATGCAAGCATATTCTTTGTAAGCCATTATAAAGGGACAGTTTATGAACAAGTGGTAGAATTTCCTGTATAATTACTCATTAAATCACAGGGCATCATTATCATAGTAAATTATGGTATTACACCTTCACATAGACATTATCTTGTATCCATTTGCTATATAATGCAAGTAAATGGGTCTTTTAAGATAACTTCTTATCATTTAAGTTACTAAATGTGTTTTTGACTGTTCAAATACTTTCATTTTCACTAAGTAAGGCAATTGAAAATTCTTGGGTTCATACTAGGCCCTTCCATCTCACTTCAAGTTTTAAAATTAAAGCACAATCATAAATTGTTTATTGTGGCAAAATAAAGGAGTTGATTAAACTTATCTTCTGTTTAAATGCATAAGAAACTAACAACAACAAAATACAATGAACAGGTAGTCAGGAGCAGTGACTAATGCCTATAACTGTAGAATTGCCTTTTTGAGGCCATATTGAGTACCAGATTAGCCAGAAGTGCATGGCAAGATCCTGTCTCAAAATGACACCAAACCAAAATATACAAAACAAAACAGAATGAAATCCCTAGCTAGTGTAGAATTAAACAGATATTTCCAGAATGGAAAAACTCCTAGACAAGCCATTATACAACATTACAAATTTACAAAATGGAGCTAAACACACCATCTCAAAGTTATATTTCCAGGTTTTCCATAGTTCTCTTTTGATTATAACTTTAAGTTACATTCCCAAATGAAATCAAGAATTTATAATTAAATACTAATGATTCTTGAAGGACATCTAAATTATATGTTACTTTAGTAGTTTGGAAAGCATAGGTTTTTGATGGCAACAGCTGAGAACAAAACTTTAAGTCAGTGAGTTTATCAAATGGTAAAAACTGTTATATAATTCAGATACCTGTAGATGAGGTACAGATGAAGCTTAGAAACATTAGAACTCAACTCAGATATCGTCCATGTTATTTTAGATGTTCTCTTGACAATACTCCGAGGTCCCATGACAATTCTGTATTGATGTTATTACAAAACAAGAAATGCTTCTATTATTGTGCATTTCCATTTTATACTCATTTAGTTACTTAGCATATATGATTTTTTTTCTGTATTCTGGAAATCAAAAGTCCACGTTTATTTACTATAAGCCTTAGTTGAGAGAATAGATATACCTATCTTAAAGTATTCAGGGGCTGGGCACATGGCTCAGTGGTTAAGAGTACTTGTTTTTCCAAGGGACAGAGGTCAATTCCAACACTCATGTCAGAAAATACATAACCATCTGTAACCCCACTGTTGGTGGATCTGACACACTTTTCTGGCCTCTGCCAGCACCCATGCATATGAGTCCCACATATACAAAAAGACACATGCGTGCAATAAATAAAGCTAGACAAATAAAAGCATTGTGTAGGTAAGGTGTCATTTCTTTGCAAACAGCAGGAGTTTGTATTTCAGTATGTCTGACATTAGCATGCTTACAAAGAGACCTGACTATCTCACTTCTTTTTCCATAAACAGTAAGTGTGTCCCCCTGGGCACAGTGGCACAGTGCTGTAATCCTAGCACTGGATGGCTGAAAAAGGACTGACAACAGGACAACAGCCTGGGCCCTAGGTCCATTTCAAACCAACTTGAGATTTTTCAAGACACTCTCTAAAAAAGCAGAATCTAAAAAGTGAAATCCTATTTTGGCAGAAGAATCAATGCAGAACTTCCAAATAACCACCTAATTCATAGGATTCATAGCTTTTGAATCAAGTACAGGTAACCAAGGTATAGATGACATTTAGAGAAAGTTGTAGATTTATTATGTGAATTTTTTAAAGCATATGTATATTATTGATTTTTAAATTCATACTATGAATTTGAAATGCTGATATTTTAAGCAAATGTTTTAATACCAAGCTTGTATCACTCATGATTTATTTATGTCATGTATTATTTTAATATTACTTTAAAGGAACATTAAATAGGAGACATTATTTTTATATAAATATAATCATGATAGATATTTGGCAGGAAGTAATGTGAACCAAAGGATGATGATATTATAGTCATTGTTATCTGAAATTTATGTATTAATAAATTTAAATTAATGTTTTGGTATTTTGCCAATAAATATTGAGACTTAAATGAATAATTAAAAGATGATGAATAGAAGAAAGATAAGTTTATATTATAAATAGCTACTCAATATTCTATACAATTTATAAATGTCCTTTTTTATGACTTAAAATATTTACCAGAGATTTGGAACAACATTTCAAGCATTTCTATATATGTAAACTACCTTCAGACCTCATGTGGGTGAGACAGGACAATTACATGGAAGAGACAGCTTATGTTTCAGAGTAAGACACTAACTACTCCCTTTGTCCCCCCACCAAAACAAATAGAAAATGAACAGAAAACACCATCAGCACGGAAATGAAATTTATTTGTCTATTTAGATAGTCAAAGAATAACAGATTCAGTTGTAGAGTTTCACTGTGACATTGAATTTAATATCTTTGCTCAAAATAAGTTAGATAAAACACTGTGTAGTATTGAAAGCAGAACACTCAAAACACAGGACTCAAACCATGTACAGCTTGGTTAAAAACTAGCAATTTGTTAAGTTTGCAAAACATTTCCTTATTTATAAATCTAGACTAGTAAGAGAAATAATAAGAGTTACTGAAAAGAATGCAAAAGTAATTTAACAAAATGCTAAGAAATCTATTCCTCGATATTCCCCATGAGGTTTGTATGGCCTTGACCCTATGCCAGCCCTTCTTGTCCTCCTCTCAAATCACCTCAGAAATGCCAGAACTCAAAGCAAGATCCTCCTTCAATATAAAAAGAAAACATAGCTGAAGAACTGTTACTCACACCAGAATGTTCTCAGTATTAACTATAAGCCATACCAAGAACTAAAATGTATTTTACAAATTAAACTTCAAAAAAACAAAAAGAAAGTGGTGTCTACTACATGACAAGACATAACAAGAAAGATAGGGAGAGGGAAAGATATTCCAGGTTTACAAAAAAAGTTGTGTAAATGAGTAGTGGGTCCCAAGTGTGACATGTGAACCTGAGAGAAAAGTGACAAAGTCATTCCCAGACAATATGGGCCACAGAGTGAGATCTTGTCTCTAAAACAAATAAACAATTCTAAAAGCAACAAAAACAAACAATAAACCTTTCTAACAACACAGAAGACAAAATGGAAATTAGTGCAAAGGAGATTAAGATATTACAGAAATGAGGGCCTGGCTGGACGCCTTGGTTCTCCCCTGATTACCCCAGCAAGGCATCTACTGCCAACAAGCATTGCGCCAAAGCCACTAGTTGCCACAAGGCTTCTGAAGGAATGCCTGTAATCCTGTGTTTTGGACAAGTTCCTGTTTCCTGGCTGTAATCATACATTGGCCACATGCATTTCCCTTCCCTGCAGCTGCACCTCTGAAGGAACCTCAAGTGTATCACCAGGCTAGGAGTCATCCTTGTGCTCCTGATACATGGGGGGCATTTAAGTCAGCTGGATCATGAAACACTGATATTTACAGCAAGGCTATGTCAGATGGCATGCTGTGAAATTATCTCTGCATTGTCCCTTGAGACAGCAGGCTCCTGGCTATTTTCTTCAGTTCCTCAGAAGAGGGACCTTAATGTAAATACCTTGATAGACACCTGATGGAAGGAAACTAAGGAATAGAAATACTGGAGTACAGATCTGCAGCATGCACAGAAATACTAAGGGGATGTGGGGGCCTGCCTGTCATTCCACCACTCGGGAGGTGGGGAGGTGTAGATACCAGATTCTTTGAGATACATAGCAACCTAGAAAAGCACAATCAACAGCTTGGGGTTCAAGTGAGAATTACTGCCACACTATGTAAAGTGGAGAGACATCTAGGAAAACTCCCAAATACCAGGCTCAGGCCTTGATGCACACCCACACGTATTCACCCCACACATGAGACTATTCAGACATTTATGCCCATACACCATACTAGAGAAATGGGAAAACTAATGTCTGTTATGTCATACAATGTCTTTTACTGGATGTTGTCACCAAAAAGAAAAGACATTTCCTCTAAACTGGTATGAACAAATTAAGCATGTTTCATCAGAATGCCACAGAATTGTGGTTGTTACCAAAACCACACTGTATAAGAAACAGTTAAGGAATTTGTAATCATTTTTCATAAATTTGACAGGATTATATAAATCAATGATTCTCAATCTTCTTAATGCTGTGGCCCTTTAATGCAGTTCCTCATGTTATAGTGACCCCCAACCATAAAATTACTTTCATTCCTCTTTCATAACTAGAATATTGCTACTGTTGTGAATTGTAATACAAATATCGAGAAAGTCAATGATTTCAAGAAAGAAATTTTATTGATGGAATTACTTTCTAAATTATATGGGGTATGTACATCTTTATTCAATTTCCTTCATTTATCTAAAGTAAGCATTTCTAGAAAGGTGCCTACAGCTCAAATCTGTTTACTTCAAGATAAACACAGTTATGTGAAGTCATCAAACATTCTCAGCAAAAGTCGAAGCCAACAAGTAAATGTGATTTATCCCATACAATTGCTTCCTGATGGTGTGTCCTGGCCTTGCTCTAGGGAAGTCAATAGCTAGTCTTGGCATGAAGCCTTGAATACAAAGATATTCTACAGAGCATGGCCAACTTCATAAATCTTAATCTGTTTGTGAATGCCTCGTAATGGCTCCCTATCTTCCCAAAGATGCTGCCTCTCAAATTAGATAGTCTTATACACACACAAACTATATTGACTTCAAACAGCAGAAAGGGCATCTCGATAACCCTGAGAAAGGTGGAGATGCTATAAATTTTTAACAGCCTTAACTGTTCAAATCAGAGACTGTGATATATGGTCCTTAGGTAAACTGCTGTGTGTGTGTGTGTGTGTGTGTGTGTGTGTGTGTGTGTGTGTGTGTGTTGGGGGGGCGGTTATCCTTCTAAAGCAAGGCTTCCTTCACTGCTGCTTCACAACTCAGGTTAATGAGTCTTGGCATCAGTCTAAAGCTTTCCAGTGACTACTGATTCAGGTTATAAAGGATACTATGCTCTCTTGTTAGAACAATTTAACATCATAAGAAGGCCATTTATGTATCATGATAAATAACATCATGGACTTGAGAGTACATACAGGTGCATAAAACCTTAGAGTTGAAAAATAATTTAAACATCACAACAAATAATAATATCACCTTTATGTATCTCATTTAAGGAAAGTTTGTTCTTATGAATAGTTGAAACAAAAAGTGGTTTTAAATAATTTGAAATTTTGTCCTTCCTGCTTAGGAAAAGTTGGATTTAAACTAGTCACTGCCATAACACAGTTACATTAAGAAGAATTATAATACTCAGTCAAGTATCACTGCTTAAAAATATAGATTTTGCCTGGCAAGTCAGTGAATAACATTACTTGATGGATTGATTAATCTAATTTACATATTGTGAAAGCTTTTAGTACATGAAAGGAAATAATGAATTCTGAAGAACCAAAAAGTCAAAGTCAGATGATTTAATCATTTGCTGGATCAATAATTTTTTGGCTTCTATTTTGTTTCTAATTACAGTTTTTCTCTAGAGATGTTGAAGAAAAGCACACGAGCTTTCTTGTCTCACTGAGTGTACTTGATGGTGCATTAGTGGAATAAACAGATAATTGGTCTGACAAGTGAATATGGAATTCAAAATTCAGTAAGAGTTGGAAGGAATACAATCTATAACAAAGGAATCTGGCCAGGACTAGACTCAAGATTCATAATTCAAGTAGAGTTTGAACAAAGCAGACATAAAGCAAATAGAGGGCCATCTTTAGGAAGCAGCGCATCACTGGAGGAGGAGGATCACTAAGGGTAATATTTGCCCAGACCTCCTTCTTATCACATTCCTCTGCTTCCTTATTAACCCAGAAGTAAGCAAGCTCCCCCAACCACAGTTTAGAATCAGTACTGCAGCCAGGCCTTTCCCATCAAGATGGACTCTGTCCCCATAGACCATGAGTCAGATATTCCCACTCTTCAGTTGTCTGTGGAAGGTATTTTGTCCCAGGATGAGAAAAGAAACATTTTCAAGATTCAAAATTGAATTTGATAAAGCTATGTTGTATGTGATTCTCAAAGAATTGATGAAAAGATTTTAAAATTTACAGTTTTGTTTTAGACATAGAAATAAAGATTTCCAGTTACTTACTTTATTGAACTGGAAATATGTCAAGACTGTTTTTAGAAAGTATCCTTATTATCCTACAAACAATGTTAATAGAGTTAATTTGCATGAATTTAATCATTTATATAATATACAAACGTTTGATTCATGAGATTTGAATAGTAGTCATGTTAGCATTCTTCTGAGTACTCCCTGCAGTGTGTTGCAAGTGGTCAATAATATCATTTAAGTTCAATTAAAATTATTACTGATTAATACTGAATTTTAACTACTTTGGAAAAGTATTTTTAAGTCTATCAATTCTTATGTGGAAAGAATTGATGAGCTGGAGCCTCCAGATTTCTTCACACAGGATAATGTATGTGGAACAAGGTTGAAGTTTGCTTCTTTTTCAATTTGAATGGCATTTATTTATTTATTCATTCATTCATTCATTTATTTTGGATTTGACCAGTCTTCTTAACAGATACTCTAAAATCCAGAAGGGCCTGGACAGATGTGCTGCAGACTCTAAGATACCACAAATGAAATCTTTGGCTACTATACTGAGCAGAAATTTGAATCACCATAGATGGAGAAAATAGTATGTTCCATAACAAAACTAAATTTAAGCAACATTTATTTATAAATCAAGCTCTTCAGAAGATACTAGAAGGAAAATTCCAACCTAAAATGGTTAACTATAACCATGAAAATGCAGAAAATAAATAATCTCAGATCAGCAAAATCAAAACAAGGAAAGTATATACACTCAAACACACACACACACACCACCACCACCACTACCACCACCACCACCACCACCACCTCCAACAACAACAACAACAACAACAAAATAAGAGGAATAAACAATCATTGGTTATTGATATCAGTGGGCTCAATTCCTCAATAAAAAGACACAGACTAACAGAATGGATGTGAAAAAAGATCCATCCTTATGCTACATCCAAGAAACACACATCAACATCAAGGATAGACTAAAGAGATACACTAGCAACTTAACAGGACACTTGAAAACTCTAGAACAAAAGGAAATCACACCAAAGAGGAGTAGACAGCAAGAAATAATCAAATTGAGCACTGAAATAAATAAAATAGAAACAAAGAATACAAAGAATTAATGGAATAAAGAGTTGGTTATTTAAGTAAATCAATAAGATTGACAAACCCTTATTAAAATTAACTAAAATGTGGGGAGAAAATATACAAATTAACAAAATCAGAAATGAAAAGGGGGACATAATAGATACAGAGGAAATTGAGAGTATCACAAGGATATACTTTAAAAACCTATACTTGACCAAATTGGGAAATGTAAAATAAATGGATAATTTTGTCCATAGGTACCAGTTAACAAAGTTAAATCAAGGCCATATAAGTAATTCAAATAGGCCTATAACGCCTAGTGAAACATAAGCAGTTATTAAAATTCTCCTAACATGCCCCCCCCCCCAAATGGGCCCAGGGAAAAATGGTTTAAAAACAAAATCCTACCAGATTTTTCAAGAACAGTCAATGCCAATACTCCTCAAATTATTTTGCCCCATTCACTTTATGAGGCCAAAGTTATGAAATCCAAAATACATAAAGACACAACAAAGAAAGAAAATTACAGACCAGTTTCCCTATGAACAATGTCAAAATATTCAATAAAATACTTGTAATCCAGATCCAACAACATATCAAGAAGACCATCCACCATTATAAATTAGGGTTCATCCAATAGAAGCAGGGATGACTTGCTAGATGAAAATTAGTAAATATAATCAATGATATAAACAAACTAAAGACAAATACCAGATGGTCATTTCATTAGATACATAAAAGGCCTTTGACAAAAACTAACACCATTTCAGGATAAAAGGCCAGAAGAGACTAGCAAGATAAAGGACATACCTAAATATAATAATGGCAGTTTACTATAAGCCCATATCTAACATCAACATAAATGGAGAAAAACTCAAAGCAATTCTACTTAAATCAGAAACAAGACAAGGTTGTCCACTCTCTCTATACCTAGTCAAGAGAGTACTTCAATTCTTAACTAGAGTAAATAAACAACTAAAAAGAGATCATGGTAGTACAAATTGGAAAAGAAGAAGTCAAAGTATCTTTATTTGCAATTGATATGATATTATAAATAAATAAGCCTAAATAGTTCACCAAGAAACTCCTAGAGATTATAAACATTTTCAGCAAAGTAGCTGAATAAATTAACTCACAAAAAATGCCTTTTTATATACAAATAACAAAATGAAAAAGTAATCAGGAAAACAATACCGTTCACAACATCCTCAAATAATATAAAATGTCTTGGGCAACTCTATCCAAGAAGATGAAAGACTTGTTTGATAAAACCTTCAAGTCTTTGAAGAAAGAAATTGAAGTTACCAAAAGATGGAATGACCTCCCATGCTCATGAATTGGCAGGATTAACATAGTAAAAAGATCATCCTACCAATCTACAGGTTTAATGCAATCCCCATCAAAATTCCAACACAATTCTTCACAGATCTTAAAAGGACAATTGTCAGCTTCATATGGTAACTCAAAAAAATTCAAGATCACTAAAACAATCCTGAACAACAAAAGAACTACTAGAGGTCTCATCATGTCCAGATTTTAACTTTTACCAAAGAGCTATAGTAATTAAAACAGCATGGTAATGGCATGAAAATCAATGGAATTGAATTGAAAAACTTAAATATATATATATATATATATATACATATATACCTACAGACACCTGATTTTTTTATAATGAAGCCACATATACACACTGGGAAAAGACAGCAACTTCAACAAATGGTGTTGGTCAAAATGGATGTCCGCATGTAGAAAAAATGAAAATAGATCCATAACTATTATCCTGAACAAAACTCAAATCTAAATGGATCAAAAACTTCAAGATAAAACCTGATAGAAGAGAAAATGGAAAATACCCTTGAACTCATTGGCACAGGAGAAGATTTTCTGAACAGAACACTGATAGCTCAAACACTAAGATCAACAATTAATAAATGGGACCTCATGAAACTAAAAAGCTTCTAAAAGGCAAAGAACACTGTCATTCAGAGCGAGCAGCAGTCTAGAGACCAGGAAAGGATTTTTATCAACTCCACATCTAATAGAGGACTTATATTCAAAATATATAAAGAACTCAAGAAATTAGCTATCAAAAAATTGACCCAATTTAAAAATGCAGAACAGACCTGTTTAAACAGAGAATACTCAATTGAGGAAATTGAAGTGGCTGAGAAACACTTAAAGACACGTTCAACATTGTTAGCTATCAGGGAAGTGCAAATCAAAACTGCTTTGAGATTCCTTCTGAAACTTAACAAATGGCTAAGGTAAAAACACAAGTGACAATTCATGCTGGTGAGGATGTGGAGTAAGGGAAACACTCCTCCATTGCTGGTGGGACTGCAAACTTATACAGCCACTATAAAAATCAATATGGCAGTTCCTTCAGAAAATTGGGAAGTGATCTAAATCAATATCGATCTATATCACTCTTGGGCATATACCCAAAGGATGCTTCATCCTATCACAAATACAGCTGCTAAAACATTGTAATTCCTGCTCTATTCATAGTAGCCAGAAACTGGAAAGAACCTAAATGTAGTTCAGCAGAAAAATGAATATAGAAAATGTGGTACAGTTACACAATGGAGTATTATTCACTTGTTTAAAAAGTTACAACATGAGATTTGCAGGAATATGGATGGGAGTAGAAAAAGAAATCATTTTGAGTGAGGTAACAAGACCCAGAAAGATGAATATGTCATGCATTCACTTATATGTTAATATTATCCATTAAGTAAATAACCAAGCTATAAGCCATAGACCCAGAAAAGTCAGGTATAGATGAAAAGACTAGGGGAAGACACATGGATCTCCCTGGGAAAGGGAATTAGACAAGATTTTTATGGGTGGACTGGGTGTTGGGAAGATAGGAAGAGAGGATACAGTGGGGAAGGGGAAGGGAGATGGAGGTGAGGGAGGGAATTTGGGGAGAAACAGAATTGGGGGCATCTGAGGGGTGGTATGTAAATCTTGTGCAGTGGTAACTTCCTAAATATATGAAGGTAATCCTAATGAAGTCTCCAAGCTATAACCCATAGAGCCACAGAGCTTAGGTATAAAGAAAGTAACTGGTGTGTATGCAGGCAGATAGTTATCTCTATGAAAGGGAAATGGAGTATTTTTGGATGGGGGGACTGCGACAGGGGGGTCAAAAAGAGGAAGTGAAGAGAGTATTGAGGGAGGGAGAGGCTGCTAAAATTAAGGGAAGCATATATATATATATATATATATATATATATATATATATAT
>CABHPP010136324.1:0-31465 GCA_902168425.1 Peromyscus attwateri | reverse complement strand
TATATATATATATATATATATATATATGAAATCACCAAATAACAGGGAAGACCTCCGCAATTGGGCATCCTCTTGTCAGCAAATGAAGCTTCCAGTACCAGGATTGAGTTACATCC
The DNA here is from genome assembly GCA_902168425.1 of Peromyscus attwateri. Classification (NCBI taxonomy): domain Eukaryota; kingdom Metazoa; phylum Chordata; class Mammalia; order Rodentia; family Cricetidae; genus Peromyscus; species Peromyscus attwateri. Next base: position 31,349 of record CABHPP010136324.1, on the reverse strand, counting down.
AACTGAGTTGTTGGCCAAAGGAGCCCCATACAAACCCCAAACAACCCAGGCTGTTGCCAAGACTATAGGTTGCTCTCTAAAAACTGACAAGGTTCCATTGTCAAAGACAATACTTACACAACTCATTAAAGATTAAAAAGTTGAGTCTGTGCCTATATAGGGCCTTTATCCTTACTTTCTAGTTTCTTTGGTATAGAAAGGTATTCTGCAGAGCAGCAAAAGATAAATGTAAACACCAACCCAGACACAAACCTGTAGATGTAACCGACCGCCTTATTAAATAAGAAACACAGAGCCAATGTAAAGGTGAAAGCCCAAGAGGTCAGAGCCAGAAGCTTACCCGCTTTCCGCCAGCTAGGTTCTCCCGCCAAGAGAGCTCTCCGAAAAGGGAGTTTCTTCCTGTGCGGTTGTCTTATAAGGAGTCCTGTTTCTTCCTTCTCATTGGTTATAAACTAACTACGTGGCTGTCTCGTCACAGTCTCTCTGTACAGACCTCCGGAGTCTTCTATGGTTGGTATTGAGATCAAGGGCGTGTGTCTCCAATGCTAGCTGTATCCTTGAACACACAGAGATCTACCTAGCTCTGCTTACCAAGTGCTGGGATTAAAGGCATGCACCACCACCGCCCTGGCTTTCGCTATGGCTTGCTAATAGCTCTGACCCCTAGGCAACTTTATTTATTAACGTACAAATAAAATCACATTTCAGTACAAATAGAATACCACTATACAAACCCTTTGATCTACAATGATGCTCTGTATACAAAATATGCTAGGGCAATAGTGGGACAAAGCTTGTGGGAATAACAAATCACATTTGATTTAGCTTAAGACCCATCCCATGACATGGAACCTGTACTCAACACTGCCTGGTTAACCAAAAAGCAGAGACTAGAATAATGATATTCTGCTATACTCATAGATGAGTGCCTCGTTCAACCATCAACAAAGAAGCTTCCTGCTGCAGCAAGTAGAAACAAATACATAGACTCATAGTCAGACATTATGCAGAGAGAAAACGAGAGAGAGACCTTGTAACATACAGCCCTAAGTGGAATGTCTCCATGAAATCCCTCCCCTCAGAATTCAGGAAACCCCACAAAAGGGGAGGCAGAAAGAATACAAGAGCAAGAGGAGATGGAAGACAACATATGAACAAGGCCACCTAAATCAACTGAGCAGAATACCTTTGAACTCATAGAGACTTAAATAATAAGCAGAGGGCCTAGAGGCGTATGCACCCATAAGTAGGAAATTGGCTCATCCCAGTTGCCAAGGCATGCATATAACATACTTCTTTATGGGCCAACTTGGAATCTGCCTGAGGGCCTAGCAACAGGTGCTGTCATAGTTCCTAGTCACTGTCAGAGTTCCTGATCATGCAGAGTCTGCCTGAGGGCCTAGCAACAGGTGCTGTCAGAGTTCATGATAGCTTTTAGAGTTCCTGGTCATGTCCAGCCAATGAGGGATGACCACACAATGCCACCAGATTGGGACACAGCTTAGGTGCTGGGAGGAGGGTATATAAGAACTTTCCCATTACTGAATAGATGAGTTTGTTGTTTGCCTTCAACTAACTCCTGATGTCTGTGCCATTGATGCTGTGCCTTCTCACCCCTCACCCAAAGGCGCCATTAGAATCAAGCAACATCTGTGGCACCCAACGTGGGGCTTCTGTTGCTTTCTCTTTCCAGGTGCAGATTCTGATCATCTCTCTCCCTTCACTGGCAGTGCTTGACAGCAGCCTCAAGATGGTATGTTTTGGTGAGAAGGCTCCTCAGTATTGTGTTCTTTTGATCCCTTCAGCAGGTAAGTGTTGAGACTCCTATTTCTTTCCTTCTTTTATGTTGTCTGTCATGTTTGTCTGCCCATCCCATTAGGAAGGCATGGGTTTTTTTTTTATTTGTTTCATTTCATCACATAAGGATTGACTCCCCAGGAGGTGGAATCAAGGCTCAGCTCCCGAACACTGACCCTCATCCAGAGACACCATATAGCCATGGCCTCAAGAACCACAGAAGTCCTCCACTAAGCACAAGACATAGGGCCTGATACAAACTTTCACCCCTGTTGACTGTCATCTTCTCTCTGACTGTTGTTTGCCTGCTGTTTCCCTCTAAAAGATGGGTAATCTTTTCATCATCCCTAACACTTCCATGTTGGATATCTCTATGATATCCAATGATGAGGAGGCAGATAGTTTGGGCCCCATGAAATCTGTCAAGGAGAATGTAGTTGTCAGTTTGGGCCCTGCAAAATCTCTCAAGGAGAATGTAGCTGTTAATTTGGGCCCCTTGAAATCTGTCAAGGAGAATGTAGCTATCAATTTGGGCCCCAAGATATCTGTCAAGGAGAATGCAACTGTCATTAAGTCATACACTGCTCCCCCCTCTGCTCCACCACCACCATGGGTGACTATACCTCTGCTGTGATATTCTTGTGGTAATCTATCCAAGTACCCACCTGCCTCAGAATGTGGTTACTCTCCCACAGTGCCAGGTGCCTTACAGCCCTCAGAGCCTGCACCACTGTCAGTTCGTAGGCCCATGGCAACTCTTATAAAAGAAAACATTGAATTGGGTAGCTTACCCTTTCAGAGGTTCAGTCCATTATCATCATGTTGGGAAAGGGCAGCATGCAGGCAGATAGAGTGCTGAAAAAGGAGCTGAGAGTTTTCCATCTTGATATGCAGGCAACAGGAAGTGGTGTCTGCCACTGGAAGTAGCTTGAGAATGGGAGCCCTCAAAGTTCATACCCATAATGACACACTTCCTGGAACAAGGTCACAGCTACTTCAAAAAGGCCAAACCTCCCATTAGTGCCATTCCCTTTGGGGGTTACTCTCTTTCAAACCACCATATTTCACTCCCAGGTACCCAAAGGCTTATAGACATATCATAAAGCAAAAACACATAAAGTTCAAAGTCTATTCTGAGATTCATGCAATCTCTTATGTATAATCCCCTATAAAATCAAAATAAAAACCAGATCACCTACTTCCAACATATAATGTCACAGGATCAACATTACCATTCCAAAGGGAAGGGAGCATAGTGAGGAAATACTGGACCAAAGCAAGAGCAAAAACCTGGGCCAACCTCAAACTACATCTCCACATCTGATGTCAAAATGCTCTTTGGAACTCCACCTCCATTCATCTTTGTTGATTGCAACACATGACTTTCCCTTGGGCTGGTTCCACTCCCTGTTAACAGCTTTCCTCAGCAGGTATGCCATGGCTCTGGCATCTCCAATATCTTGGGGTCTTCAAGGCAATGCAGACTTCATCTTCACAGCTTCATACAATGGCCTCCTCTCTGGGCCTCCATTCAGGGACATCCCTGACACATGCCTGGCCTCAGCAGCTTTTCTTAGTCATGGAAGCAAATTCCATAGCCTCTTTTTTCTATCCTTAACTCTAAAGCCAGAACCACATGGCTGAAGCTACCTAGTTCTGCTGCTTATTGGGACTAAAACATGGTCCCCTTGTTCAATTACATCATCACAAACTTTCTGCTTTCCATTGTTACCTTCACTGCCTAAGCTTGATTGTCCTGAAACTGGATCTGTAAACAGGCTGGCTTTGAACTCAAAGATCTTTCAATTACACATTCATCAGCTTTCTGTATTTGATGGTTCCCTTCATTGCCTAAGATTGGCTGTTCCAGAATTTGCTCTGTAGACCAGGCTGGCCTCAAACTCAGAGATCTATCAGTCTCAGCCTCTGGAATGCTGTGATTAAAGACATGCACCACCACACCCAGAACTAAACTTTTCTTTAATTACTTTTTACAAATTGGAAACTTAGCTGGGTGGGATCTTGCCCTGAGGTCACCACTCCCTTATTCCCATTTCTTAATCCGTTTATCTGTTTGAACACAGGATTTAGCTCCATTGTACTTCCTGGTACTCCTTTTCTCCTCAGATTTTACAATTTTAAATTTACCCTGCTCAGCTTGCTCCTTTTCATTATAAGTCTTCTTTAAAATTACCACTAATAACCACACAACAGAGTCTATACTAGGCTGTTTTGGGATTTCCTCTACCAATAGAATAAATCCAAAACTCTTTATTTTAACCTCAGGCAGACTCTTTGGACAAGGACAAAAGGCAGCCACATTCTTCACCAAAATATTACAAGAACAATCTCTAGGCAACATACTAAAATTCTTCTCCAATGAAGAATTTTTTCCTGCTTCTTGCTCCAGCCACCCACAATTCAAATCACACTGTGAACCACTCGTCTTCCATGCTCCTAATAGTATGGCACATTAAGCAGTGCTTAAAGCATTCCATTGCTTTCCTAACCCAATCTCCCAAAGTCCATATTATTACAAACAAAAATATGGTCTGGTCTATCAAGGCAAAACCCCAGTACCTGATGCTAATTTCTGTCTTAGTTAGGGTTTTAGTTGCTGTGAAGAAACACCATGACCATAGCAACTCTTATAAAAGAAAAACATTTAATTGGGTAGCTACCTTTTCAGAGGTTCAGTCCATTATCATTATGGTGGGACATGGCAGTTTGCAGACAGACAGGATGCTGGAGTAGCAGCTGAGAGTTTTACATTTTGATATGCAGGCAACAGGAAGTATTGTTTGCCACTGGAAGTAGCTTGAGCATAGAGAACTACAAAGCCTACACCCACAGTGACACACTTCCTCCAACAAGGCCATACGTACTCCAACAAAGCCTTACACACCTCCTACTAGTACCACTCTCTTTGAGGCCCATTTTCTTTCAAACCACCATATTATTTAAAAGTTTTTATCATTGGTAATCACCAGGGAAACAGAAATCAAAGCTGCAACAAGATGTCTTCTCAGAGGCTCAAATGAAAATCATAGAAAAGACAAAAATATGTATTAGCAAAGGTGAGTAGAAAGAAAACCCACCAAAATTGAGGTGGAGATGGTCACTATTGATACAATATTCTGGAAAAAATTATAGATGATCCTTAAAAACAAATTAAAGCAAACATAGAACCAAAAAAAATGACATGATTTTATTCTTGCATAGATTCTGAAAATACGTCTGAAAACTCATAAAGAAAAAATAGAATGGTGTTTAGCAGAGAGAAAGGGAAGTAATGGAGGATGCCAACAATCTGAAAGTTCTTCCTGGGAGTAGATTTTATGAGCATGCACACACACACACACACACACACACACAAACATACACAAAATTATACACAGGTGTACACATGCACACACATAGTACCACTTGGCTTCACTGCAGTCATAGTTTTATATATATATATATATATATATATATATATATATATATATAATCTCAGAACATTGTGGTTTATACCTTCAATGTGCACAAATACATTCTAAAATAGAAAGGTATCTATTAGGATAACTTCACTTTCATTTTCTGAAGAGTATTCTAACTCTCATTTATTAATCATTCAAGTATACAATTTTTATTCACTTAATTTTCTCACTAATTCCAACTGTTTTCTTAAGAAAGGAAAGAAAACAAAGGCAAAAAGAGGATATTCCTTAAGCAGGCTTGAGGGGAACCTTTGAATAGTAATGTTTTAATTATTATTCAATAAACTTCTTTTAAATGAACAGTGTCAAGGTGACAACAGAAACACTATAATTAGTCTTTCAGGTTAAGTGTATAACTTAAAAGGGGAAATAATTGGCATGTGTGTAGGTAACATAATATAGGAAAATTAGTTATCAAAGGTCAGGATAATGGAATCATTTGGGAACTGGACACATTCAGTTATATTTATTATGTAGTTCCATGTGGAATGTCTTTCTGAATATGTATTGCTCTCATTGGTTGATAAATAAAGCTGTCTGGCTAATGGTGAGGCAGAATAAGGTTAGGTGGTACATTCAAACTGAAGATGGAGATGAAGAAGGGTGGGGTCAGAGTAGACACCAGCCCACCACCCATTACCCGTTATCCAAGGAGTAACATGCCAGCAGATCAATTATGCCATGGCCATGTGGCAATACATATATTAATCGAAATGGGTTAATTTAAGATGAAAGAGCTAGCAAGCAAAAAGCCTGAGCCATAGACCAAACAGTGTGTCTCTGAGTGATGATTATAGAAACAGCTGCTGCAGGAACAGACAGGACTGAGAAACTTCCATCTACATAGCTAGCCCCTTACTAATTTTCTTTGTATTTTGTTATTAGACCTTTGTTCTTCACATTTTGGTACTCTAAATGTATCTTTGCTGTTGTTGTTACTGCCAGCTTCATGGAATGATAACTCTGAAATAGGAAATGTAAAAAGAAGGAGGATTAAATACATCATGCTAGTGTTAGTTAACCATTTTACTGCATACTGCAGTATTGCAAAGTTCCAAGTCTAAAAGGTAAAGATGTTACATTACATTCCACTATTTACCTTGATAGGTTTGGTATGACTTTACTGAATAAGATGTGTTTCTGTTTAATATCTTCATTTTCAAAGAGATGCAGTTTGTTTATAGTTTATCACACCACTTAATAAATAATATTTATAGACCCTAACTGTCACTGGACTGCATCTGCAGTCATGATAGTTATTAGTGTCCTATTTGCTGTATGCTCTCCATCATTGAATATGTATTTTCAGAAATTCATGCTGGGCCATGTCCTTATTTTGTTTCAAGCAGTCATAGTAAAACACATAATATAAAACTTAAACAAATTAAAGGTACAAATTATTCTCTCCTTCCTTTGTTCTTTGCTCCCACTTTCTCATCCTTCTTTGCTTCTTCCTTTTTTCTATTCATTCTTTCATTTCTCCCTTCTTTTTTTCTCTTCCTCCTCTGAATTTTGCCTACTTCTCCCCTCCACTTCTTCCTGCTCTTCCTCCTTCTTTATCTCCCCAAAACTTTGTCTTCTTTCATGATCTTTATCATGATCATCTCTACTGTTTCCAGTCTCTCTGATGCTCACTTACCTCTCAGCAGCCCTCCACTCCTCAGACTGAGTACTGGTAGCAGAACCAGAACGAGCTGGCTGAAATCAAGGCTCTGTACTAACAGTGACTGGCAAATACTCCAAAGGCAAACACAGGAAAACTTGGCTTCACCATTGGCAACCCCACTGGGAACTTCTGGTTTTGAAGTTTCTGACTTCCAATGATTTTCCCCCTGTAATTTAGCAATGCTTTTTAAAAAAAAAATGTCATTTTCATGTTTTCAATGTGTTAGCTATCATTTTCATGATTGTGTTTCTAAGAAGTGTTGGTGGTATCTGGTATTTTTTTCTGATTTATGCCTGGGACTATTTCAAATTGATTGGGTTTCATCTTATTTTTGAAGATAGAAAATCAATGCATGGTGTGTTTCTTCTAATGAGAATTAACTGTTAAAACAGAATAATTAATGACTCAATGTTGGAGAACCCTGCACTCAAGGTTTCAGTCTACCATGTCTGGCTAGCTCTCTGAGCTCACAGCAAAGTGGAGGACTCCCTTTCTCAATGGGCCTTCATCTTCTCTGTCTAATCTTATTTGAAGAGCTTCTTTGAGCTCAGATGCCTGACAGTATTTGGAGGATGACCATGTACAGAGCTTCCTGCAAATGCTGTATGAGTCAGCACATAAGTCAACTCTTTCCTCCCACCCATATGATAATTAGGTGCTGTGTCATGACCAGTCAGCCCTTCCCACCTGTAACCCTTAGAACTCTTATATACCTTACCTTTAGAACAATAAAATGAGATGTTTTTCTGAAGCTGACTCCTGAAGTTATTTCCATCATGCTTACAGCTGTCCTAACCTTGCTAACCATTTCTGCTCACTTTACCCTCATGGGCTGGTGGCTCCTAAGGAAAAGGAGACCCACAATTCAGAAATAAAAGAAGCAACTACTGATGCTGTCTTTCAATGGTTCAGAAACAACAGCAACAAACCTAAAATTCACAATAGAACCAGGGGTCCTCATTAGAGTCATTGCATCTAGGGAAATCAAAAGAAGACATGAAATGAATGTCCCAAGGAACATGGAAGTGTGAAGTTGACAAAGAACAGCTGGCACCTATATTCCCCTTGGCTCTAGCCCTTATTGGTCCCAACTGGAAGATGCCATGAAATTATACTTCCTGTCTCTTTTCTCTACTCTATTCTTTTCTCCTTTATAGCAGCTTTCAAGTAGGTAAGATTTCCAGTGTCCTTTACTTGAAGGTGAACATATTTTGATCAATATTGATGTGTATATCACCATATATGTACTGAAAAACTAACCAAAGACTGGAAACAAAGACTGATATTGAAATCTGACTCAGTGGGTCTGGGTGAACCTACACTGAAGTTCAGTAGCATGGACAATAATCTGGCATAGTGGTGTTAATACTGGTTGGAGTCGGGCTGATTCCCTCCAGGTTTGGGGCCTGGGATGCAAGAAATTGAAATGAAGGCTCCTACAGATTGCAATGGAGCAGGGAAACTTTACATCAAGCAAAGTTACAAAGTAACTTTAAAGGTAAAAGAAGGTATATTTACCTTTAGAGATTAATCAAGATTAATAGCGGGTCACATGAATAAAGGCACTAAAGGGCTCTGAGTTTGATTCATGAAATCTTATAAAAACAGTAGTCTCGAAAAAAGGGCATAGTTTGAGTTGTTGTCTATTTTGATTGACAGACAAGTTACTTAATGTCTTATCTCTGAGCATGCCCTTCCCATAATACACCTGATTATTATCATATGCACATCTAATTATGCCTCTACTTAAGATATCAAATGGGGAATTCTTAAAAGTTTCTTATAAGATATTTTTCATTAGAGCACATTTGCTCAAAACCTCCAGGCTATATTGATTCCTTGCCTGTAGTTCCTAACTGAGTTCTAGGGTGTTCTTGAGTGGAAATGGAGTGTTGTTATCAAGGAGTTGAGAAGGGGAGTAACTTATTCCCATTGTTTAAAGCAGGTATATGCATTACTTAATGCAGGGCATAGTCCCAAGTCACCAAAAAGTTTCTAGGTTTCTTGTTGGGGGCTCTCTCTCCTCTCTCTGACTCTCTGTCTCTGTCTTTGTCTCTTTATCTCTCTCTCTCTCTCTCTCTCTCTCTCTCTCTCTCTCTCTCTCTGTGTGTGTGTGTGGGGGGGGGGGCGTATTATATAAAAAAAAAAATCTCACGTTGTATATTATTAGAAGAATGTATGCATAGTCCAAACCACATTGAGCCCCAGATGATATTCTGATCCCTACAGTTTCCTACCTCAGCGTGCAAACAAGTTTCAGGTTTTGTATAATTTTTAAATTGTTTTACTGGGCTGAGGGATTATACCCAATTGACAGCAGCCCTTTGGACTTGGTTGCACTGACTCTCCATTTGTAGCATACACTGTAATGGTTGGTCATTTTTAAAATTCCTACCATATGGTGCATTCTTGTAATTATTAGACTAGGTAAGACTAGTTATCATAAGGCCATTTTCATAAAAGTATATAATATCTCAAACGTATTTCATTCCCTACTACTTCTCCTTCCTAACACTTTCATCTTTCTCTAGTCAGTTTCTCTTCTACTCTCATGTCATATCTGCATATATGATATTATTTATTTTTGCTAGAAAAAATTGTAGTATATACACACAATAGAACTTTTTCAGCCATAAAAAAGAAGACACTCATGTTATTTATAGGGGAAAAATGCAATTGAAGAAAATCATGTTAAGGGGATTGAGTCGATCTCAGCCATGTTAAATATTATCTGCTTTCTCTCATTTACGGGTGTTACATTTTATACCATTACTGATATCATACTCTTTTTTTTGTTTGTTTTTAAAAATTAATAAGCATATTTAATCTGCTTTCAACTAATACATTATGTTTTCCTTTTCAGATTCTTGTTTATTTTATTTTACAATACCATTCAGTTCTACATATCAGCCACGGAATCCCTTGTTCTCCCCCCTCCTGCCCCCTCCCCTTTCCCTCAGCCCACGCCCTATTCCCACCTCCTCCAGGGCAAAGCCTCCCCTGAAGACTGAGATCAACCTGGTAGACTCAGTCCAGGCAGGGCCAGTCCCCTCCTCCCAGGCCGAGCCAAGCAACCCTGCATAAGCCCCAGGTTTCAAACAGCCAACTCATGCAATGAGCACAGGACCTGGTCCCACTGCCTGGATGCCTCCCAAACAGTTCAAGCTAATCAACTGTCTCACCCATTCAGAGGGCCTGACCCATTTGGGGGCCCCTCAGCCATTTGTTCATAGTTCATGTGTTTCCATTCATTTGGCTATTTGTCCCTGTGCTTTATCCAACCTTGGTCTCAAAAATTCTCGCTCATATAGACCCTCCTCTTTCTCACTAATTGGACTCCTGGAGCTCCACCCGGGGTCTAGCCGTGGATCTCTGCTTCCAGATCCCTCAGTTGTTGGATGGGGTTTCGAGCACGACAATTAGGGTGTTTGGCCATCCCATCACCAGAGTGGGTCAGTTCGGGCTGTCTCTCGACCATTGCCAGCAGTCTATTGTGGGGATATCTTTGTGGATTTCTGTGGGCCTCTCTAGCACTTTGCTTCTTCTTATTCTCATGTGGTCTTCATTTATCATGGTCTTCTATTCCTTGTTCTCCCTCTCTGTTCTTGATCCAGCTGGGGTCTCCCGCTACCCCAAGCTCTCTTTCCCTCGACCCTCGCCCTTCATTTCCGCCACTTATGTCCAGGCTGTTCATGAAGATCTCATCCATTTCTCCGTCATTGGGCGATCCCCATGTCTTTCTTGGGGTCCTGTTTTCCAGGTAGCCTCCCTGGTGATGTGAGTAGCAGTCCAGTCATCCTTGCTCCACATCTAGTATCCTCCTATGAGTGAATACATACCATGTTTGTCTTTCTGAGTTTGGATTACCTCACTCAGGATGATTTTTTCTATATCCATCCATTTGCCTGCAAACCTCATGATGTCACTGTTTTTCTCTGCTGAGTAGTATTCCATTGTGTATATGTACCACATTTTATTTATCCATTCTTCAGTTGAAGGGCATCTAGGTTGTTTCCAGGTTCTCGCTATTACAAACAATGCTGATATGAACATAGCTGAGCAAGTGTCCTTGTGGTATGATTTTAGTGGAATTGCTTTGAGTTTTTCTCCATTTAATTTGATGTTAGCTGTTGGCTTGCTGTAAATTGCCTTTATTATGTTTAGGTATGTTCCCTGTATTCCTGATCGCTCCAAGACGTTTGTCATGAAGGGGTGTTGGATTTTGTCAAATGCCTATTCCTGATCGCTCCAAGACGTTGGTCATGAAGGGGTGTTGGATTTTGTCAAATGCATTTTCTGCATCTAGTGAGATGATCATGTGGTTTTTTTCTTTGAGTTTGTTTATATGGTGTATTACATTGACGGACTTTCGTATGTTGAACCACCCTTGCATCCCTGGGATGAAGCCTACTTGATCATGGTGTATAATTGTTTTGATGTGTTCTTGGAGTCTGTTTGCCAGTATTTTATTGAGTATTTTTGCATCAATGTTCATGAGGGAGTTCAGTCTGTAGTTCTCTTTCTTTGTTGTATCCTTGTTTGGTTTAGGAATCAAGGTAGCCTCATAGAAGGAGTTTGGTAATGGTCCTTCTGCTTCTGTTGTGTGGAACAATTTAAAGAGTATTGGTATTAACTCTTCTTTGAAGAGCTGGTAGAATTCTGCGCTGAAACCATCTGGCCCCGGGCTTTTTTTGGTTGGGAGACTTTTAATGACTGATTCTATTTCCTTAGGGGATATTGGACTATTTAAATAGTTTATCTGGTCTTGATTTAACTTAGGTATGTGGTAACTATTCAGAAAATTATCCATTTCTTTTAGATTTTCCAGTTTTGTGGAGTAGAGGTTTTTGAAGTATGACCTGATGATTCTCTGAATTTCCTCATTGTCTGTTGTTATGTCCCCCTTTTCATTTATGATTTTGTTGATTTGTATGCTCTCTCTCTCTCTGTCTTTTGGTTAGTTTGGATAAGGGCTTGTCTATCTTGTTGATTTTCTCAAAGAACCAACTCTTTGTTTCATTGATTTTTTTGTAATCTCTTTGTTTCTATTTTATTGGTTTCAGCTCTCAATTTGATGATTTCCTGGCATCTATTCTTCCTGGGAGACTTTGCTTCTTCTTGTTCTAGAGCTTTCAGGTGTTCTGTTAAGTCACTAGTGTGAGATTTCTCCAACTTCTTTATGTGGGCATTTAGTGCTATGAATTTCTCTCTTAGCACTGCTTTCATAGTGTCCCATAAGTTTGGGTATGTGGTGTCTTCGTTTTCATTGAATTCTAGGAAATCTTTAATTTCTTTCTTTATTTCTTCCTTAACCCATTAGTGATTCAGTTGAGCATTATTCAGTTTCCATGAGATTGTAGGTTTTCTGTAGTTTTTGTTTTGTTGAAATCTAACTTTAAACCATGGTGGTCTGATAGAACACAGGAGGTTATTCCAATTGTTTTGTATCTGTTGAGATTTACTTTGTGGCAAAGTATGTGGTTGATTTTAGAGAAGGTTGCATGAGGTGCTGAGAAGAAGGTATATTCTTTTTTGTTAGGATGGAATGTTCTGTAGATATCGATTAAGTCCATTTGAGTCATGACATCAGTTAAGTCCTGTATTTCTCTGTTAAGTTTCGATTTGGGAATTCTGTCCAGTGGTGAAAGTGGGGTGTTGAAGTCTCCCACTATTAATGTGTGGGGTTTTATATGTGATTTAAGCTTTAGTAATGTTTCTTTTACATATGTGAGTGCCCTTGTGTTTGGGGCATAAATGTTCAGAATTGAAACTTCATCTTGGTGGATCTTTCCTGTGATGAGTATGTAATACCCTTCTTGATCTCTTTTGATTGATTTTAGTTTGAAGTCTATTTTGCTGGATATCAGGATGACTACACCCGCTTGTTTCTTAAGACCATTTGATTGGAAAGTCTTTTCCCAGCCTTTTATTCTTAGGTAGTGTCTATCTTTGAATTTGAGGTATGTTTCTTGTATGCAGCAGAAAGATGGGTCCTGCTTTCGTATCCATTCTGTAAGCCTATGTCTTTTTATAGGTGAATTAATTCCACTGATATTAAGGGATATAAATGACCAGTGATTGTTCATTCCTGTTATTTTTTGGTGGTAGTGTCTGTGTACTTCTCTTCTTTGGGGTTTACTGATGTGGCTTTATCTATTGCCTGTGTTTTCAAGGGTGTATCTGACTTCCTTAGGTTGGAATTTTCCTTCTAGTGCTTTCTCTAGGGCTGGGTTTGTGGATAAGTATTGTTTAAATCTGGCTTTGTCTTATAATGTCTTGTTCACTCTGTCTATGATGATTGAAAGTTTTGCTGGGTATATTAGTCTAGGCTGGCATCCATGGTCTCTTAGTGTCTGCATTACATCTGTCCAGGACCTTCTGGCTTTCAAGGTCTCCATTGAGAAATCGGGTGTTATTCTGATGGGTTTGCCTTTATGAGTCACTTGGCCTTTTTCCTTAGCTGCCCTTAATATTCTTTCTTTATTCTGTATGTTTAGTTGCTTAATTATTATGTGGCAAGGGGACTTTTTTGGGGGGTCTAGTCTGTTTGGTGTTCTATAGGCTTCTTGTATCTTCATAGGCATTTCCTTCTTTAAGTTGGGAAAGTTTTCTTCAATGATCTTGTTGAATATATTTTCTGTGCCTTTGAGTTGGTATTCTTCTCCTTCTTCTATCCCTATTATTTTAGGTTTGGTCTTTTCATGGTGTCCCAAATTTCTTGGACATTTTGGGTCATGACTTTGTTGGCTTTAGTGTTTTCTTTGACTGATGAATCTATTTCCTCTACCGTATCTTCAATGCCAGAGATCCTCTCTTCCATCTCTTGCATTCTGTTGGTTATACTTGCATCTGAAGTTCCTGTTTGTTTACTCAGATTTTCTATTTCCAGCATTCCCTCTGTTTGTGTCTTCTTCATTTTTTCTATTTCCCTTTTCAGGTCTTGGACTGTTTTCTTCATTTGTTTCATTGCTTTTTCATGATTTTCTTTCAGTGCTTTATTGTTTTCTTCTACTTTAATTGTCCTTTCCTCTAGTTTTTTATAGTGTTCTTCCCATTTTTTTGTCTTTTCCTCTATATAAGCCTCTGCCTTCTTCATGATAGTATTCATAAGGCTGTTTTCTTCTGCTTCTTTCAATGTTTGATGTTCAGGTCTAGCTATTGGAGGAGGGCTAGGTTCTCGTGATACTATATTGCTCTTTATTTTGTTGTATGTACTTCTGCCTTGATGTCTGCCCATCTCCTTGTGGTTCGTTCTTGGTCTTATCAGTGCACTTGGTCCAGACAGAGCTGACAGATTCAGGAAGTCTCTCTCTCTTGTCCAGATGGGAGTTCTCTTGTCCAGACGGGAAGTCCGGGGCAGGATGGGTGCTCTTGTCCAGAAGGGAAGTCCAGGGCAGGATGGGAGCAGGGGCCAGTCTCTAAGTCTCAGGAAGTGGCTGGGGTCTCGGGCGGATGGGCGTGGGGGCAGGGCGTGGAGATTGCAGGGTCTGCTGGGGGTCTTGGGGAAGGGGAGCCTTCCTGGTAGGGCTAGAAAGGACCCTGCCCAGTGGCCAGAACCTGGGGCCAAGTTGGGCAGGTCTTCCCCAGAGTGGCTGGTGCCCAGGGATGGGATCTAGGCTGAGCCCATACACTCACCTCTTGTCCAGAAGGGCTGATATCATACTCTTAATGGCAAATAATTTTGGAGCTAGAAGTCAAAGCTAGATTCATTTGAATCTGACTATATTATTTTTGTGCTTCTCTTATAGAATTTGATTTAAAAAATGGAACCAAGTGAAAATAAAACAACTGAAAGGAAATGAATATTAGAAATAAATGTCTATAGCTAAATTTTAAACCACCATTCCAAAGATTATAGTTATAGCTCTATTTTTAATTTTTTTTGACATGCTCTAGTTTATAATCACCTCACAATGAGATCATCTGCTTAATGGATGGGAAATACAATTTAAAGCAATTATAACCCTTTAACTCATTATCTCTGGAATATTTTGGAAGATAAGCTATATATCTTGCAAAGTCTGTGCAATTTTCATCTTATTTCTACATACTAGTTTTTTTTTTCCTGGAGTGCTCTAGATTTCTGTCAAGAGCAAAATGATAATCCAGAGTGTAAAAGTTGTAGTTATTATATAAGTATGCTCACATTTACATATGTATATCTCCCACTAATAAACCCAAACATTAAAAATCATACTGTCTAGTATCTATAATGTCTTGAGTGTGATCCCAGCTATTCAATTAAACAAAAACTAATCACAAATATATTAAAACTTCTATCGATTTATAATGATGCCAATATTGGTTCATGTTCACAGCCTTGTCATATGTTCATAACAAGAAATAATTTCAATTCCATTTTTTGATAAGATATTCATTGTCATTTTTTCAAGGTTTAATATAAGGAATTATTATTTATTGATATTAAGCATTCATTAAGCTTACAAACAGAAAGTGAATAGCTCTGTATAAGTTCTCTTCAATCAGATTTTATTATTGCTGTGTCAAACCCTTGATATAAACAACTTAGAAGGAAATAAGGCTTACTTTCTCATCATAGTTTCATAAACACCTCTTCTTGATTGTGTGAAAACCATGGCAAAGCAGATCATATAATATCCTGATGAAAAGGAAAGTGAGAAGGGGTATCTAGATGAGCCAGAGCTAGCGTTAGTCCTCAGGAGATTGCTAGAGTGACATTCTTCCCCCAGTGAGACTCACTCTCAATTGGTACTACACTATGAATTTACTGATTGAATCAGAGTCATCAGAGTTTAATCATTACTGGAAACACTCACAGGCTAAGAATTTCTCTGGACATCTCTAACCAAACCTTGTGACAGGATTAACCATTACACCAGTACAAAGGACAACAACAAAACAAACTCACTAAAACCTAAAGCCAGTTAGGGATTGTGGAAGACAGGAACTATCACCAAGCAATTTTAAAAATAAGTTAATCTACTCTGCAAACTATAATTCCTTGAGTGTTAAATATATGTTTAATTTGGAGAACTTTCATTCTTTTGAGTTTGATATTTGGTAGCTGTGGTTTCTCAGTGTATAGAAAAACCCATTTACTTTATCATGTCTTCAATCCTTGTCAAGGACAAGCTTTTATTCATTAACAAAGCTTCATCATATTCAAAATGATGGCGTTACAGATATGCCTTGCAAAATGCAATAGATACTTGTTTATATTATTTCACAAAGTTAGTAGATATAGCTAGGTGTGGTGGTGCCTTCCATCTCACACTCAAGAAGCAAAGGCCTGTGGGTCACTGTGAGTTCAGTGCCAACCTGATCTACCTAGTGAGTTCCAGGACTGCCAGGGCTATGTAGTGAGACCATTACTTCAAAAGAAATTAGCAAATACCTATTTAATCATTTTCTAGTGTGACTCTAACAAAAGAAATATAATTCTCATAGTTCTCAACACTAGAAATCCTAGATGCTGCTGCCACTAGATTTGATTTCTTCTGAGATCTCTCTTCATTTGCAGTTGGATTCATTTTTGCTGTATGCTCTCCTAGGAGTTTTCTTTTTCTAAATCCACATCAATGTCTCTTATTTATATAACAGACATATGAATTCATTTTATCTTAAGGACTTCCTCAAAAGTACTTGCTCTCATATACTCCCTTTCTGAGATACTTGGGGCTAGATACTAAACATGGGAATTGATAGGAGACATTGTTCAACATATGCATAAAGATCTTATGTACATATCTGATATTAGAAATATTTTTCTTTTCTTCTGAAGAAGGCATCATCTGTCAGTACAAAAGATGGGTATCTCTGAAGCTGCACTGCCTAATTTCAAATACTATTATGCCACTATTTTTCTGTTTCTAGAGGCTGCTACACTTGCCTGCTTCTCTAGTCTCTTTTCTTTCTCAGTAGGGATAATTTTAGCACCCACCTTATAAATAAGTGAAATCATATATTGCTTTAGAAGAAAACATGTGAGACAGATTAAAGGGACTCTGGCTCCCTGGATCATTTAATAGGAGATTAAAGACACTTCAGCAGTATGAGAATGAAACTCAGGTAATGACTTTAAAGAATGGTAATTTCTTGATAATTCTTTGATGTAAATTATCCTTGATGCTTTTGTCCTTCATGATTAAAGCGTTACAAACAATACAATCAATGCTCTGAGGTTGTCAGATTCCTTCCATGTCAAATGAGGAATTTTCAACTAATCATCCCATTGGCAACCAATCAGAAGGCCTCTGACTTATCCAGGCTCTTTCAAGTCCTTCAGTATGATTCTGAATACCATTTCATGCCTACTACCAGTAACCCTACAACTGAAGCCTTGACTTCATCAGTGGAGGCCTTACTCTAGGATAGGCCACTCCATAGACATGTACCAGTTTTGGAGGAAAACACTGGAAGAGACATGTTCATGAAGTGCTTATAACTATTCACCCAGAAGCCCTTCCCATTCCATCCAGAAGGGAAGTAGTTCTCTCAGTGATTCAAGAGAAAGCCCATGATTTATCTAATGTGTGAGTGAGAATGTCCATTAGTAAAAGTTCTGTGATTTGTCCTCATGAATAAACTGTCATTGATAGATTTAGAAGATGTTTTATGATTGATGCAAATTTAAATATTCATTTGTATATCTCATGTGAAGACTATTCTTGGTTGTTTATTTGACTATATCTAAAACCCAAGCAGCTAAATATACCTGCAGGGGAGATTTCTTGATTGGATTATTTGAGGTAGAAGGATCCCTCTTTAATCTGGGCTACAACTTCTGGTGGCAGCTGAAAGAAGCTTTTGCTCTTTGCCTGCTTTCCCTCACTCTTTGCTGCTGAGGCATTCCTTCACTGGTGTTGAGCCTACCTCTTCCAAATTCCTATGTATCCTGAAGACCATCAGAGACATCCAATGTCATCGACTGAACAACTATTGGCTTTCTGGACTTTCTGCAGAGAGACACACACTCTTAGACTAGTTGGACCACATCCTGTAAGCCACTCAAAAGGTGGTGGGTAAGAAGCCCATGGTTTCTTGAAAAGTTTCTGGGCATAACCAGGATTTGAAGGGCAAGGGTCAGGATATCAGAGTCCCAAGAACTACATAGCAGCTTCTATAATGGATGAGGCCCATTAAAACCAGAGCACTGGGGCAATGTAATATTGATTGACATTTGCTATGGCCATCTGCTGATGTCTGTAGCTGCTGCCTGTATTTTGTTCTCAAGTAAATGTCATGGGCTCTGCCCTGAGCACCTAGAGCTATGTGTCTCTGTTTCCTAAGGTCCATGGGCTTAAGTCTGTAGTTTTGAGGGCCTGGAGCTCCAAGCCTAACTCTGTCAGAATATCTCACAAGTCTTCACAGTGTTAAGGCCAATGAATATGAACACAAGAAGAATTAGTCACCAAAGATGTGATTTCTATCCAAATAGAGCAAAAAGACCTAAGCCGGCCTACTGTTTACCTCTGAAAGTATGCAATAATTCATATATAATATTCAAATTTATGTCATTCATTTTTATTAGGCAATATATGTGTAACAATTAACTACCAACTGTATAAAATACAAATCAAGAAGAAATATTTGATACTACAAAAATAGTAAAAGAATTCACATATATTATTTGTTTTATAGATATTACTTTTATAATTTAATTTCTCTTTATTCATATCTGTTCCACTAGTAGAAAACTAGAATCTGGTCAATTATTTACCAACAGGTTGAATTGTATAAATATTGCTTATAAGAACAAAGGGAAAAAGATTCAGGTTCTTATAATTTGCACAAGAAAAGGTTAAACACTTTTTGTTTAATGGTTAAACAAATACATCTCTTTTGTGATAGTATACAAATTAGTAGAAAACAACACAGTCCCCTTTCACTTAAGTTACTCTGAAGATGTAATCAAGTTACATGCAGAAGTTCAAGAATTTGAATTGTTGATGCTGAGATAGAACTTATTTTAGTGCATAATACCAAATTCATATTCAATATTTGATAAAGAGCATATGGATAAAATAATAATGAAAAGACAGGTATTGTCCACAGTTGCTGGAGTTTGATTATATTATATTCAAATAACTGCTGAAAATAAAAGTTAATCCTGTGGCATTTCTCTTTGAAATAATTAAAAAGTAGGATGTCTATTGTCATACTTAATCATTTTGTAATACATTGGAGCATAAACATTAGTTTTATAAAATTGTGTTCACATTAATCATGTTGCTTATTTACCTATTTTGGCTTAACCAAAATGTTAGTGACTGTTTGTGGTATTTGTAACTATGAGTTATGATCTCAGATACTTTTCTTTACATTTTCCTAATTTATTCCTTTTTTGTTTGTCCATTAATAAAAACAATAACATAAAAAAGAACGAACTCTTTCCTGCCTGCAATTTAAATTGCCTGCAATTTAAAAATTACTCTAAAGGTGGTTGCCTGAGTCACTAGGGATTCCTTCCATTCTCTGACTGAGTTTACTGAGATTCTTTGGGTCCCGTTGTCATAAACACTCAGCACACTAAATTGAAGGCCAGTGGTCTGTCATGCCTTTTCTCCACCATGCAGTCAAACATGCTTCTACTTTGTCCTAAGTTATGATGACACCTTCCCATTTCACACTGTGATTTTCTTATTTTCATTGTCATTGGAATTCCTTTGAAAGGTGGAAAACTATCCTATATTTCTTCCATGAGAAATGCAATTCCTCCAACCCTCTGCAATATCACATTTGAGATAGATTCTATTTTAACCTGTAGGTATCTCATAACTGTTGGTGAAGGATTGCTGAGATGATCGTGAGGAGTGGAACCGTGTTTCCTCCTTCCTGCTTACGGTCCTTATCTGACAAGTGAATATAAAGGGTGAGATTTACTGGCAGTGAAGAATAGCTCTGAAATACATAGGCTAAAAAAATTGACTTATTTATTTAGCTGCATTTGCAATGAAATAAAGAGCACAGTGCAAGAGAAGGCCAAGGATAAACAAAACAAAAGATTGGGGAGTTATGGGGAAAAAAAGTTATGGAACCATTACCTGAGCGTGACTAAATGGAGAACACACACAATATTTATCCAGCAGCTTCCCCTGTCTTTTCCTTAATGAATATTAGCATTTTCCACTGGGAGAAAATGGTGCTGAGGGCATTATTATTAGAGGTTGAATACATACTCATTGGCACCAACAAACAGAAATTTTATTGATTTTCATAATCAATATGTTTTCCTAATTAGTCCTATTACTGTATACATTAAGCTAAGCAAAAAGTTTCTTTTGATATTAATTTATTAACATTTTATCTGTAGTGACATAATATGCTATTTTAAATGTGGTGGTCCAGACTTCATTTACAAGCAACGAAAGGACATGTAG
The DNA here is from genome assembly GCA_902168425.1 of Peromyscus attwateri. Lineage (NCBI taxonomy): Eukaryota > Metazoa > Chordata > Mammalia > Rodentia > Cricetidae > Peromyscus > Peromyscus attwateri. The sequence continues at coordinate 11,043 of CABHPP010136324.1, read as the reverse complement.
AATAACTCACCTACGGTAAGAACAGAATGGAATTTTATACCCCCAGGCTACACAGAAGAAATACATGCTGGAGATAGAAATCTAAACACCATCTGTAATTTCCCTTGTAGATCAACTATCTACAGAAGGCAATAGATGCATAAGGGGTGTGAGCATTGCAGCTTGGATGGACAGGGATCCTGGCAGTCAGGCCCCAAGGAATGTAACAAAGTCACCTAAAAGTTTCCCCAATGTAACAACTCTGCTCCTACAGGGGAGGGTTTCCCCAGGGAAGTTGTTACAGTTCTGCTCAGATCCTCAGGCCCCCTCCTGAGTGTAAAAACCTGTTCTGCTAGGGGAAGGTTTTCCCAGGAAATTGTTACTGTTTTGCTCTGTTCTGCTCCACCTGCTCAGGCTCCGAAGAAAAGTTGCTACTTCTCTGTTTCACTCCACTCTTGTGAAGAAAGGTCTCACCCAAACCTCATTCAAGTGATTATTGGGAGGGAAGAATCCAGGAGAGCCGCTGCCTCCGCCAGAGTGGAAAAAGGCAGCCCCCAACTGAACAGGTACAGGGCTTATATAGGGCTCCCTTAGGGATGGAGGTTTTCCAAATTGAAGATTTTCAGGGTCAGAATTGGTCAGATTTCAATTCCTGAGCTTGGAGCTCAGAGATTGGCTGGATTTCATGCTTAGGGATTAGTTGGTTTCATGCTCAGGGACTGGTTGGTTTTCATGCTGTGTTGGTCAGGGCCAGAGTGTTTCTTTTATTGGCCCTTTTAGCATTTTGACTCTGGATTCAGGGCCACAGTGTGTTTCTTTCACTGGCTCTGGTTTCAGGACCAAAGTATATTTTTTGCCTCTGGTTTCAGGTTCAGGGTGTGTTTCTTTGGCTCTAGTTTCAAGGCCAAAGTGTGTTTCTTTCACTGTCTCTGGTTTCAGGGCTAGGGTATGTTTCTTTGACTGGCCCTTTTACCCTACAAGGGGAAAATAGTCTAATGTCAAACATCATTTTGATGAGAAGCATATTTGAGTGTTCTTTTGGGTACTTTTTAAACCCCAGAGCCTTACTTAATTTTTATATTGTCACACACATGAAATAATGCATATAAACATTTTTCACATGTCTGGATATACTATCCTAGTTCTAAAGATTTTGATTGCAGCTACATGAACTTAACATATTTAATCTCTTGAAAATGAATAAATGTTCTCAGGCTTTGGAATTACATATTTTTCTTTCCATATCATGAATAAAATGATATTTACTTGGGAAAATATATTATGTTCTTTTCTTTAAATTTTCTTATATTTTAGAACAGAGGTTGTGACAGCATGCATGTGACCTGTGCAAGATCAAGCCATTCAAAATCACAGCAGGCAGAGGAAAAGTGAGCAGTTGATAGATGCTGAGAGAGGAAAAGTCACTTTTCTTTTTCTTCTTTTTATAATTTATTTTTATTTTATGTGCATTGGTGTTTTGCCTGCATATATGTCTGTGTGAGGATGTTAGATTCTTAATGGATATGGCCTATCAAAGTAGATCAGCAAGGTAGGCAGAAGACCAAACACCCAAGAGTACATAGACAATAAAAATTATACTGCTCTTTGTTAGTGTGTTTGATTAAAACAGGTCATGTTACTAGGTGGGTAGGGAAGGGAGGGTACCTCTGGTCGGAATTGAGGGAGGGGTGAATATGATCAAATTCCACTGTGTGAAGTTCTCAACTAACTAATAAAAATGAGACAAAATAGCAGACAATTTCACCACAGTTATGTTTTCAACTTCTAAACTCCATGAATATGATGTTAGACTTCTGTTTTGTGGAATGCAGAATTAAGAATTCACTTCAAAATTCCTTCCCTCAAACTAAAGAAAGAATATAAAATTTCTTTTATTTCATCTCATCTATCTGGAAGCCTGATACATAGAGACCAGAATATTCAGTATGTATATTTTCCTTCTTTTGTAAATTTTATTTTTGTTTGCATGTAGCCTAGGCTAGTCCTGAACATGCTATGTAGCTAACATGAACCATAAACTAACTCTGGTATCTTGCATTTACCTTTTCATTTCTATATTAAAAGAATGTGCTATAAAGAGAATCCAGGATTTTGTGAATGCTAGTCAAGTACTCTACAACTTAGTAACTTTCCCCAGGACTATTCTCTGTATCTTCTAACTCGGATCACAGTCAAAGGTTAAAGATAAAATTTGCTACAGAAAATTTTGACTGAGAAAGCTACAGATCCACAAATGCTTAAGACAAAAGTCAAAAGATACTGAAGATTCTGAGAAACTACTGTGGGTCTCTAAGTAGCTGAGAAATTAAATAACAGCTGTGTATGCAAGGAATCTGAAGACCCACAGTCAGAACGGGAAACACTAATGAGCAGACCAAACCAAGAAGAACTTGTGTCTGCTCCCAGGCTGATTGCAGACTCAGAGCATGCCAAGCTAAAAGAAGTGCTGCATCACAAAGCCAGAGGTCATAGCCACCTTCTAGATAAAAATAATAAAGCATGGAAGACATGAGGAAACTTAGAGTATTAAAGGGATAAAATAATGTATTAGAAGACATCCCTAAAGAATTAAAGTCACCAGATAAGCTAGATAAAGATTTTGAATATAGGCTTTAGGTATGTTCAAAGATCTAAAGAAAAGTATAGACAAAGTATACACTTGAACTAGAACACAGATATATGAAAAAAAAAAAAAACTAAAAATACCAGTAGAGGTAGTGACTCTTTAAAGGAACAAAGAGAAAATCTGAAGATGAGGAATCAAATATTTCAGTTGAGCTGAACTAGAATGTTCACTTGCAGATATGAACAGGTGAAAAAGCAATAAATAAAATGATTTATAATTAAGTTACACAAACATATCAAATTTAGGGGGCACCTAAGGTAAAGAAGAGAAGTAAAGGGTCTAAACAATTTATGGGACACATAAATGAGACAGTGTAGCATGAATCTTAAAGGTACTTATTAATAAAATCAAACTTAAGGCCAGTTATTGTGGTGAATGCTGGAAGATCAGAGAAGCAGAACAAGCTACAGCTACCTCACCTCGCCAGTTCCTCAGCTGATTCTGTTTCCTCAGACTGGAAACCTCCAAGTCCTCATCCAGAATGAATCTCAGCTGAACTGCTGCTCCAAAGCCTGAAAGCTAAAAGCTTCTAGTTTCTGGCCTTCACGCCTTATCTACCCTTCTGCTTTCTGCCATCACTCCCTGAGATTAAAGGCTCACTTTCTGGGATTAAAGGCATGAGTCACCATGCTTGGCTGTATCCTTGAACACACAGAGACCCAGGTAGATCTCTGCCTCTGGAATGCTAGCATTAAAGGTGTGAGTGCCACCATTTTCTAGCCTCTGTATCTAGTAGCTGTTCTGTTCTCTGACCCCAGATAAATTTATTAGGGTGCACAATATTTTGGGGAACACAATACTACCACAAGACAGTGTATATGTGATGTGCATTTTGGAGAAGGAGAACAAGGAATGAAAGATGACTTAAAGATATGATAATGCAAAACAAAAAATATTAAGAAACCTATAATCTAAAGTTTCAAGCATTTTAATGAACTCCAGGTAATATCATCCACAAATCTACACTATGACACAGTACAATGAAACTTTCTAAGTCAGAGACAAAAAGAGAAATCAGACAGCAGGAGAAGTGACTTGTCACACACAAAGTGTGCTGAATATGATTTTCAGCTGACTTTTCAGCAGAAAGCTGTGAGATGGGAAACTGAGTGGTAGATTCCTTTAAAGCACAAAATAAAACAAGGACCCACTAACAGGATTCTCAACATGGCAAAAATGTGCTGCCACAGTCACAGAGAATTGCTGATATTCACAGGTAAAATAAAGCTATGGAGTTCACTTACCCCTGCTAAAACTGTCAAATGGAACCCCTGAGGTTGAAATGAACAGACGACAGACAGTAACTTGAGATGAAGACACAAGCATCCCTGTAAAATCTATGCACAGACAAGTACAGAACCAGCAACATTCCAATGTCTGTATATAAGGTCACCTTTTATTTTCCACAAAACCTGACAGACAAATGTATAAAGTAATCAGTAACCATGTTAATAGGCATATATATATAATTAAAGAGGGACAGAGTTTTATGTTCAACCGAAGTAACATTTAAATTTAAATACCTTTTTGTAACTTCAAGATGTTGTATAATTTCATGCCAATCACGGAAATACATCTCTGAATCTGTCTGTTTACTTATCTATATAACTACCAATCATCTAACTAAAAGTAATGACCATGAGTGAGAGACAGCCAATGAAGTTGGGAGAAGTTTGATGATGCTAGAAAGAGATTGCAACACATTCAATTCACCAACCTTCAAAGAAACTTGACATATTTGAAATACAATCTAGTGAGACTCATTAGTGATCTGTCAGAAGTGACTTGTCTAAAAATTACAACCAAGTGTGACTCATTGATGGTCTTTTAGAAGATGTGTATGTATATATATATATATATATATATATATACATATATATATATATATATGTTGTCACGTATGATTGAACATACTTGTAATGTCATCACTTAGGAGGCAGAGGCAGGAGGTTGGGATTTAAAGGCCAGTCTTGCCTACATAGTGATTTTTTGAGGACAACCAGGACTAAGTGAGACCTTGCCTCAAACAAACATGTAGAAAGGTTAGCACTGTCAAGTAGACTGTAGACTTTAGAATTATATGGGAGCCAAACCATGAGAGAGCCATGATATGTGAGGATTGTCATGATTATGTTAATTAATATACAAAAACCTGTTTTGACATCTGGAGGATTAGTCTCTTGGCAGTGGATTCCATAGAATTGGCCATAGAAAATGGAGGTAACAATCTGAAAACTAGGAAATTGGATTAGTCTCATCTGATGAAATTGGATATGATATAATCTGCTGCTTCAGTCTCTTGCTCCCTTGAGTTCTCCAACAGGATGAACTGCACATTGAACTGTAAGTTGAGATAAACTCTTAAGTTTATTCTTTTCAGAATGTTTTAATTCAGCAAGAGGAAAAGTGGCTAAGAGAAGAAATAAGCAAGACAGCACGTGTGTATGTTTGTGTGTGTGTGTGTGTGTGTGTGTGTGTGTGTGTGTGTGTGTGAAAGAGAGAGAGAGAGAGAGAGAGAGACAGAGAGAGAGAGAGAGTTGACTACCACATAAGTAGAATGGAAGAATTTAGATGAAATACTAGAACACATCACAACATGATTCCAATGTGTCTTGTTGAATTTAAAGATAAGCTGATATAATGTCGATTATTATAATTAAAAAAATTATAATTCAGACTGCAATATATTGTTTTCAGAAGAGGTGATGGGGGATAGACCACAACTTGTACACTTTGATTTCCTACATTTGTAGTGAAGAGTTGGAATTAAAAAGTATTGTAAAGCCAGTCTCAAAGAGAAGGGGTTTTCCATGAAGAAAGTCTACACCTCATGATTCAGTTGAACTGTATGCTGGTAGAGATTTCCGGATAAAAGTCTAACAGACAGCTATGTAATATGACTACAATTGATTAACACAGAAGTATTCATGAAGCATAAAAAATTAAAATGATTACTCTGTGCAATATTATTAGACATCTTAGTGAAAATGCCACATAGACATAATTTTGCATAGGACTGTAGAGCCCTTAGAACAAATCTTGGCTTGAAATATAGGATTTAATAAAATTTAAGCATAGGAGCATTGATGCTATTTCTTAGAGGATAAGCATGCACAGAGATCAGGAGAGTCTGAAATGGTCTCCCACAGGAGAAAAAAAAACATATTTTTTTTCTCAAGACTTCTCAATATTAAGAGATCATGGAAACAAGGCATCAATGCTTATGGTTTCATCTACTCTGTAAAACAAAATGGTTTTTTTAGAATGAAAGATAAAGCTGGTATAGTACAAACATCCAATTTTTACACATCATGGGACAACAATACCAACACATTTAGTAAACTTTTGACATTGTTCTTCAATACATAAGCATGTAGTTTTCAGAGGCCCAGTATTAGATTGAAAGGAGAAATGATCATTCTGATCTGTGAAGGAGTCAGCAGTAAAGTCAATGCAGCATTTGGTAGAAAGAAAAGAGTTTAAAAACTTAAACAGTAATTAAAGTGATTGGAGAGAGAAGTGAAGGATAGGCCAGACTTGGATGGGAAACAAACTGTTGATCTTTTAAAGATGACAGAAGATGGAGGGAGAAAAAAAATACTCTTTCCAGGTTCTGGCTATTACAAATAATGCTTTCATTTATAAGTTAAAATAAATGATATATTGATATCTAGACATATGAGTAGTAGTCAGAAATGGAAATTGTACCTTGTGTTTTTAATGCAACATGCAAGCTACCAATTATGAAAAGTAAACAAATTTGTCACAGAAATAGAAGGATGCCAAAAAGAGGAGCCTTTGACTGTTAGATACCAGCACATAGACAAGACCCAGTAATGCTTTCTTGAGACACTGAGCGTTTCTTTTTAGTAAGTGCTTGTTTTCCATTACCTCAATCACAAAAGTCTCTTCAACACATGTGCATTGACTATGAAAAAATGTCTTCAACTTCCCATGCTCTTAAGTATTTGTTTTCTTTTAAAGTATTTGTGTTTTTCTGATATTCATTGAAGATACAACATGTATTCTTGAGCCCTAAATATCCACATATTCTGAGCATCCTACATCCCTTCCACCTTGAAACACTCTCCATATACACTAATTACTCTTTGAAAGAAAATGTTGCCTTCACTGCCATATAGAAGTGATTGCTGAGAATACAAAGAAAGAAAAGTGTATGTACAGAGCATTTTACTCTCAATCAAAATGTTGTTTCACAGGGAATTGACAAATAAGTTTCCTAAGCAAGACTCAAACAGTGCAATGTGTTATGTAGGTGTCAACATAGGATTGTTAGATGTATACTCAAAGATGAGCTTAGATGCTTGAGAATGTCAAGAGGAAATTCATTACTCCAACTCCTCCTAGCACTCCCCAATATTTTATCTGTCTTTAAACTCTGTGACCTTGAAAAACTCCAGTAAACCACCTAATTTAATTTTAATTTCTTATCAGAGTAACACACCTAGCTTCCCTCTCTTAACTCATCTCTTCAAGGCTCCACAAACTAATGCAATTACTTTATGCATGTTTTGTTACTTGAAATCATTCAAACATAACTCTCTTCTTCCCCTTCCCCCTTGATATCAGACTTTACTATATTGTTATTTTGCATTGACGTTAGCCTTCCATGTATCACAGATATGCAAACATACTTTTAAATGGTGGTGTATTGTCATTTTATTGGTCACTGACTATTTCTGGCATATTTATTCACACACTGAAAGTTCTAAGTTATATATTTTATCAGTTTTGTATGTGAAGCAACTGTCAGAAATACTTTGCAAGTGTCAGAATTACTAAGCTTTACTATTTTCCTGGCCTTTACAGTTGATAATTGTCTTTAATGTTTAACACACTAACTGTCTCATCTAGAGTTTCTACTGCTGTAATGAAACAGCATGGCCAAACTAGCTTGGGAGGAAAGGCTTTATTTGGCTTACACTTCCACATCACTGTTCATCATCAAAGGAAGTCAGGACAGGAACTCAAAGAGGGCAGGAACTTGGAGGCAGGAGCTGATGGATAGGCCACGGAGAGGTTCTACTTACTGGTTTGTTCCTTATGGCTTACTCAACGACCACCAACCCAGGGAAAGCAATACCGATGATGGGCAGGTCCCTTCCTTATCAATCACTAATTAAGAAATTGACCTATAAGACTGCCTATAGCTCAATCTTATGAAGGCATTTTCTTAAATGAGGTTCTCTCTTCTCAGATGACTTTAGTTTTTGTCAAGTTGAAATAAAATTACTCAGAACAATTGCTCACTTGACAGCTTGGCACACAAACACATCACCTTTAAGACATAGCCTTTCTTTTCTCATTCAATTCCAATAGTTCATATTAAAAACATAAACAACTTTAAAAGTCTGTTTTTAAAAATTTAAATGCATTAAAAGTTTAGTTTCTAGAATATCCATTCTTTAAAAATCTAAAATTTATTTCAAAAGTTCAAAATCTCCCACCTGTAGGCTCCTGTAAAAATTATAATTAATTAAATTCTTTCTTATTTCAAGAGTGAATAACCTGGACACTGTCTCAATCAAATAAAATCAAAATCAAACTCCTAACAGTGTAAATAATGCAGTGTCCAATGTCTAAAATCTACTCACAATCTTCTAGCCTCTTCCAAAGAACTTGGGGCACTTTTCCAGTTCCAAATTCTATAGTACACAGGGTTTGTCTTTTAAGGCCCCATTCACACCACTGCTATTCTTGGTGGTCATTTCATGGCACTAGCATCTCCAACATACTGTGGTCTTCTTCTATAACTGGGCTTCACTTTCACCAATTCCCTCTCCTTGGTTTTCTTTATGGTATGGTGCCAAATCTCAACTTCTCTGCATGACTTATTCAATCCTGGGCATTCTGCTGCTATGAGGCTATTCCTTCACCAGTGACCTCTCTCCTGGCATCTCATAGTGCCAAGCCTCAGCTGCTCTCCATGACCCCTTAGTACATTCAAAATCAGTACCTCTAGGTGCTATCAAGTTTGTTTGCCAATGCAAGGTACATTTTAGCCACCTCTGGAACACAGCTTTTGTGCGCAGATCCTCAGACACATTTCCCAGAAGATTTCACCTCAGTGACGCTGATCTTCTTTTAATCACCACTAATTTCTCAGCTCCATCTAACTGTCATCAATTGTCCCAGTAAAACAAAGGTTTTACTTCAGTGGTTCTGATCTCTTAATCACAAATGATTTTTCTGCTCTAGCTAACCAAAATTAACGATAAAAATAAATGGTATTTTGTTGTCTGGTCTGGTAGACACAGGTGCGGACATTACCATAATTGCACCAGAATTTTGGCATCCAACTTGGCCTCTTCAAGAGGTAAACGTTCAACTGTTAGGAATTGGGACATTATCTCCAGTGAAACAGAGTGCAAAATGGCTAGAATGTATAGGTCCAGAAGGACAGAGAGGAAAATTAAAGCCATATGTGGCTAGCATAGCCATGAACCTGTAGGGTCGAGACTTGTTACAACAGTGGAATACTCAGATAAACATCCCTCCAATCTCAGAAACAAATCATAAACTAGTACATGTTTCTGAGAGAAATATTAGAAGATATTATTCTAATGAGTGGTCACCAGCCATCCATGTTATAAAAAAAAACAGGGCACAACTGATAATCTTCCCAAAACACCAACAGCTATACCTTTAAAATGGTCAACAGACAAGCCTGTATGGGTTCAGCAATGGCCTTTAACAACAGAGAAACTCCAGGCTTTAGAAGAGCTGGTAGAAGAACAGTTAAATGCTCAGCATATTGAAGAATCAACCAGCCCTTGGAATTCTCCTGTATTTGTTATTAAAAAGAAATCTGGTAAATGGAGAATGGTAACAGACCTTAGAGCAATTAACAAAGTAATTCAGCCATTGGGCTTTCTGCAATCTGGAATTCCTTTGCCTATTCTGTTACCAAAAGGATGGCCTCTCATAGTTATTAATTTAAAAGACTGTTTCTTTTCAATACCCTTACAAGAAAAAGACAGAGAAAGATTTGCTTTCACAGTGCCTACTTATAATAATTCTCAACCGGTTAAAAGATTTCAATGGAGGGTCCTCCCACAGGGAATGCTGAATAGCCCAACTCTGTGCCAATATTTTGTACAACAGCCATTGGAAGTGGTACGTAAATAATTTCCTGAATCTATAATTTATCATTATATGGATGATGTTTTACTAGCTGACACAAATGCAGGTACTTTAGAAAGAATGTTTGAAGAAGTAAAGAAAATTTTGCCTTGCTGGGGATTACAAATTGCTCCTGAAAACATACAAAGAGGAGATTCTATTAATTATTTAGGATATAAAATAGAGCTACAAAAAAACAGATATCAAAAGGTGCAAATTAAGAGAGATCAATTACAGACTCTTAATGACTTTCAAAGATTATTTGGAGACATTTCTCATCTAAGAACTATTGTTGGGGTAAAAAATGATGAACTAAATAATTTGTTCAAAACCTTAAAAGGTGACAAGGACTTAAATAGTCCAAGAGAATTATCACCTGAAGCTGAGAAAGAATTGGCATTGGTAGAAAAGAAAGTACATGAAGGGCACATAGATCATATTGATCCAAAGCTGGATTGCATTTTGGTTATTTTACCTTCTAGGCATTCTCCCACAGGAATATTAATGCAGAGGGAAGATATTATATTGGAATGGATATTTTTACCAAATAAACCAAATAAAAAATTAAAAACTTATGTGGAAAAAATCTCTGACTTGACTTGGAAAGGAAAATTGAGACTTCGTCAGTTAGCGGGAATAGACCCAGCAGAAATTGTCGTACCTTTAACTAAGGAGGACATTGAAAAATTATGGATAGAAAGTGAACCTTGGGAAAAGGCTTGCAGTAATTTTTTGGGAGAAATTAACAGCAACTATCCCAAAAGCAATAGAATTGATCTTATAAAGAGAGCTGATTGGATCTTGCCTCAAACTGTACAGGAAAAACCCATATCTGGAGTTCGTACATTTTATACAGATGCCAACAAACAAGGAAAGGCAGGTTACAAATCAGAAAATTTAAGTAAAGTGGTTCAAATTCCTTATAATTCAGTTCAAAAATCAGAAATGTGTGCTATTCTGTTGGTATTAATGGATTTTTCAGAACCTCTCAACATAGTAACTGACTCTTAGTATGCTGAAAGAGTGGTATTACATATTGAGACTGCAGAATTTATCCCTGATGCTTCAGAATTAACTTCACTATTTATTCAATTACAAGATACCATCAGGAAAAGGAGTCATCCTTTATATATAACTCACGTTTGATCCCATACCGGTCTGCCAGGCTCTCTAGCACAAGGCAATGATGAGATTGATAAATTATTGATAGGAAATGTGCTGGAGGCCTCAGAATTTCATAAAAAACATCATGTCAATAGTAAAGGTTTAAAAAA